>CAUYSK010126947.1:0-15210 GCA_963575035.1 Avahi laniger
TTACCAGACATACAAAGATGAACTAGTACCTATACTGTAGAAATTATTTCATAACATTGAAAAAGAAGTAATTCTCCCCTAATTTGTTCTACAAAGCCAACATCACCTTGAGACCAAAACAAGGAAAGGACACAACAAAAATAGAAAACTACAGATCGACATCCCTTATGAATATAGATGCAAAATTTCTCAATAAAATCCTAGCAAATAGAATTCAGCTATACATGAAAAAAAAAAAATTCACCATGACCAGATGGGCTTCATCCAAGAGATGCAACGATGGTCCAACAGATGCAAATCTATAGATGTAATTCACCATATAAATAGAAGCAAAAATAAAGACCATATGATCCTTTCAATAGATGCAGAAAAAGCATTTGACAAAATCCAGTACCCATTTATGATAAGAACTCTTAACAAAATAGGCATAGATGAACATACCTCAATATTATAAAAGCCATATATGACAAACCCACAGCCTACGTCTTACTGAATGAAGAAAAGTTGAGAGGATTCCTGCATAGAGACCAGGAACCCACTGTCACCACTTCTCTTCCACATGGTACTGGACGTCCTAGCCAGAGCAATCAGGCAAGAGAAGGAAATGAAGGGTATCCAAATCAAGAAAGAAGAGGTCAAACTCATGATCTTTGCTGATGATATGGCCTTATATCTAGAAAATCCCAAAGATTCTACCAAGAGATTCTTGAAACTGATAAATAAATTCAGAAAAGTCTCAGAGGCTACCACAGGCATAACAGATTACCTTGGTAACTGGTTCCTCCATGCAAACTACAGTCAATGACAGTGGGAACAATCCCATAGCTAAAAATAGTGTCTTCCATCTGAAGCTATTAGGGAGCAGCAAATTCATATCCACAAGTACAATCTACCAGCTCAGAGCTTACACTGCAGGACCAAACTCACTACATTGCATTGGGAAGAGGTGAACACACAGATCAGAGGTAACCCAAGAGATTCATCAAACCTGCCAAAACACTGAAAAATCAATTCAGGACCATGACTCCTCTTCCTGGCATGATCGGGGATTGATCTTTGGGGACTCAGAGACAGGGTCATAAACCAGACTTAGCACCCCCAGCTCTCAACTAAGAGAATGCATGAGAAAGAATAAATGAAAGAACTCTGGAAACATGAAAAATCAGATCAAAAAAGCCCCAAAGAAATAAACAACTCCTCAACAATGGATAAGAACCTAAATGAAATGGTTAAAATGACAAATGAAGAATTTCAAATATGGATTGGATTGTAAGAAAGCTCAATGAAATACCAGAGAAAATAGAAATCCATACAAGGAAGCCACAAAAACAATGCAGGAAATGAATGAAAAATTTTTTAAAGAAATTGAAATATTAAAGAAAAAACTAACATATTCTGGAAATGAAAAATTCATTCAAGAAATTATAAAACACAGTAGAAAGCCTAAGAATAGGCTGAACCATGCATAAGAAGAAATCTCAGAGCTTAAAGATAACATCTATCATCTAAACAAATCAGTTGAAGAGAAAGAACACAGAAACAAGAAGAATAAACAAAGCATACGAGACATGTGGGGTTATGTAAGGAGGACAAACATTAGATCATACACATCCCTGAAGGTGAAGGAGAAAATATACAATGGTTGGATATTACTTGAGGTAATAATTGAGAAAAATTTCCCTGGTCTAGCTAGAAATCTAGATATCCAGATCAAGAAACACACAGGACTCCAGGGAGTTCATCATGAAAAGACAATCATCACATCACATAGTTATTAGGCTGGTGAAATTAAACACAAAGGAGGCACTCCTACAAGCAGTAAGGCTAAAACGGCAGGTAACCTATGAAGGAAAACTTATCAGATTAACTATAGACTTCTCAACTGAAACTTTATGAGCCAAAAGGGGCAGGGGACCCATCCTCAGTCTTCAAAAACAGAATATTAGCCAGCTTAGTATTTTGTATCCTGAAAAACTAAGCTTCCTATATGAGGGAGAAATAAAGACTTTCCCAGATAAGCAATCAAGGAGGGAATTTCTGAAGACAAGACCTGCTCTGCAGGAAGTACTCAGAGCTGCATTATACACTGACAGCTCAACAGACACACACCAGTGTAAAATCACCCAAAAGCCAAAGTCCATAACCCAGATAGCATAATGGCTCAAGAGATAAAACAACACAATAAGGGTCTATCCAGAAAGATGAACAGAAATTACCCCAAATATCAATTTCTTGAATAAATATGAATGGCTTGAACTGTCCACTGAACGGACATAGGCTGGCTGAATGGATAAAAAAAATACAAGCCAAGTATCTGCTGTCTATAGGAAATGTATCTAACCCACAGGGACTCATTCAGGGACTCAAAGTGAAGGGATTGAAAACAATATTCCATGCAAATGAAAACGAAAAGAAAGGTGGTGTAGGCACTCTAATATCAGATAACATAGATTTGAAATCAACAAAAGTAAAGAAAAAGACAGTCACTACATAATGGTTAAGGAGATAATTCAATGAGAAGACATAACAATCCAAAATATTTATGTACCTAACATAGGTGTGCCCAGATTCATAAAGCAAACCCTACTTGATCTAAACAAAATAATAAAACACCAGCATCATAATAGTTAGGACTTCAACACCTTACTGAGAGATGGGATAAATCCTACAAGAAAATAAACAAAGAAACAATGGACCTAAAAGAAACTCTAGAACAAATGGGCCTTACAGACTTCTGCAGAACATTTCACCCAAATAACACTGAATAAATGTTCTTCTCTTCAGCTCATGAAACTTTCTCTAAAATTGACCACATTCTAGGCCACAAAATATGCCTCAATAAATTTTTAAAAAATGGAAATTATATCATGTATCTTCTCAGATCACAGTGGAATAAAATTAGAAATCAATTCCATCAGAAACACTCATCTCTACACAGAGTCATGGAAATTAAACAACCTATTGCTGAATGATTGTTGGGTTGAGGAGGAGATACAGATGAAAATCAAAAGATTCTTTGAACTAAATGATAATAGGGACACATGTTCTCAAAATTTGTGGGATTTAGCAAAAGCAGTTCTGAGAGGAAAACTCATAGCCTTAAATGCTCACATCCAAAAGACAGAAAGATCACAAATCGAGAATATAATGAATTATCTCAAGGAAATGGGAAAGGAAGAGAAAATCAATCCTAAATGCACCAGAAGAAAACAAATAGCCAAGATCAGAACAGAACTAAATGAAATCAAAACCAAAAGAACTATACAGAAAATTAATGAAACAAGAAGTTGGTTCTTTGAAAAGATAAACAAAATTGATAGGCCTCTTGCTAGATTGACCAGAAGCAGAAAGGAAAAGACTTTAATAAGCTCAATTAGAAATGAAAAAGGATAAGTCATAACTGATATCATGGAAATACAAAACATCATCTTTGAATACTATAAAAATCTCTATGCCCAAAATCTTGAAAATGTGGAGGAAATGGACAATTTCATAGAAACACACAACCTCCCTAAACTCAATCAGGAGAAAAAAATTCCTAAATAGACCAATATCAAGCACTGAAATTAAAGCAGCAAGAAAAAATCTTCCAGCAAAAATAAGTCCCAGATCAGATGGGTTCATACCCAAATTTTACCAAACTTACAAAGAAGAACTGATATCTATGGTACAAAAATTATTCCACAACATTGAGAAGGAAGGAATCCTCCCCAACTCATTTTATGAAAACAATATCACCTTGATACCAAAGCCAGAAAAGGACTCAACAACAACAGCAAAACTACAGACCAACATCTCTTATGAATAAAGAGGCAAAAATTCTCAATAAAATCTTAGCAAACCAAATTCAACTGCACATCAAAAAGCAAACAAACAAACAAACAAACAAAAAACTCCTCAAGACCAGGTGGGCTTCATCCCAGAGTCGCAAAGATGGTTCAACATACACAAATCTATAAAGGTAATTCACCATATAAATAAAAACAAAACCAAAGACCATATGATCCTCTCAATAAACACAATAAAAGCATTTGACAAAATCGAGTACCCTTTTATAAGAACTCTTAACAAAATAGACATAGATGGGACATACCTCAAAATTATTAAAGCCATGTATATGACAAACCTATGGCCAACATCATACAGAACAGGGAAAAATTGAAAGCAGTCCTGATTAGAACTGGAACCATACAAGGTTTCCCACTATCACCACTTCTATTCAACATAGTGCTAGAAGTCTTTGCCAGAGCAATCAGGCAAGAGAAGGAAATCAAGGGTATCCAGATGGGGAAAGAAGAAGTCAAACTATCACTCTTTGCTGAGAATCTGATATTATATCTATAAAACCCCAAAGATTCTGCCAAGGGAGTCCAGGACTTGATAAATGATTTCAGCAGAGTCTCAGGCTACAAAATCAATGCACACAAATCAATATCTTTCATATACCAATAATAACGAAGCTGAGAATCAAATCAAAGATGCAATACCATTCACAATAGAAAGAAAATAAAATACTTAAGAAAATATTTAACTAAGGAGTTGAGAGACCTATATAAGGAGAACTATGAAACACGGAGAAAAGAAATTGCAGAGGATGTAAGCAGATGGAAAAACACATCATGCTCACAGATGGGCAGAATCAACATTGTAAAAATGTCTATAGCACCCAAAGTGATTTATAGATTCAGTGCAGTCCCCATTAAAATACTAATGCTATTTTTGCAGACCTCAAAATATACTTCTATACTTTTTCTGGAACCAGAAAAGACCCCAAATTGCTAAAGCACTCATACAAAATAAGACTAAATCACGAGGCATCACTTTACCAGACTTCACACTATACTACAAGACTATAGTAACCAAAACAGTATGGTACTGGCACAAAAATAGAAACATAAATCTATGGATCAGAACAGAGAACACAGATATGAATCCATCCTCATGTTGCCATGTGATCTTCGACAAAGCAGACAAAACCTTACCCTAAGGCAAAGAATTCCTATTTAACAAACAGTGCTGGGAAAATTGGATAGCTACATGTAGATGGCTGAAACAGGATTCACACTTCTCATCTCTCACAAAAATTGATGCATGATAGATAACAGATTTAAACCTTAGGCATGAAACTATAAGAATTCTAGAAAAAGAGATTAGAAAACTCTTAAAGATGTCAGCCTCGGCAACAAATTTGTGAAGAAGACTCCAAAAACAATGACAGCAACAAGAAAAGTAAATAAATGTGACCTGAACAAATTTAAAAGCTTCTGCACAGCCAAGGAGAAAACCAATAGAGCAGACAACTTACAGAATGGGAGAAAATATTTGCATGCTACATATCCGATAAAAGCTTGATAAACAGAATCTGCAAAGAACTCAAGGAAGACAGCAAGAAAAAAATCAAACAGCCCCATTAAAAAGTGGGTAAAGAACATGAGCAGAAACTTTTCAAAAGAAGACAGACTAATGGCCAACAAACACATGAAAAAAATTGTCAGTGTCTCTAATCATCAAGGAAATACAAATCAAAATCACAGTAAAATATCACTTAATTCCAGTGAAAATGACTTTTATTAAAAAGTCTTAAAACAACAAATGCTTGTGTGGATGCGGAAAGATAGGAAACTCATACACTGTTGGTGGGACTGCAAACTAGTACAAACTATATGGAAAAAAGTAATATGGAGATACATCAAAGAATTAAAAGTAGACCTACCATTTGATCCAGCAATCCCACTGCTAGGTATTTACCCAAGAGAAAAAAAGATATTTTATAAAAAAGACACTTGTGCTAGAATGTTTATAGCAGCACAGTTCACAATCATGAACGTGTAGAATTAACCCAAGTGCCCATCAATAAACGAGCGAATTAATAAAATGTTGTATAAATATATCACATGGCGCACTACTCAGCCATAAAAAAAAAATGGTGAACTAATACCTCTTGTATTAACCTGGATGGAATTGGAGGCCATTCTTCTTAGTGAAGTATCACAAGAATGGAAAAACAAACACCACATGTACTTAGTGCTAAATTGGAACTAAACAATCAACATTTGCATGCATGTATATAAGTAAAATTCAAGGGAAATCAAGTAGGTGGAGAGGGGAGGAGGAAATGGATAAAATCACATCTAGTGGCTACAACGCACACTAACTGACTGAAGGGAACACCTATAACTTTGACCTCAACTGTACAAAGGCAAATTATGAAGCCAAAACACGTATGTACCCCCATACAATTCTGAAATAATAAAAAAATACACTTGCACTTGAATGTTTATAGCAGCACAATTTACAATTGCAAAAATGTAGAAACAACCCAAGTGTCCAACAATACATGAGTGGATTAATAAAATGTAGTATATGTATACCATGGAATACTACTTAGCCATTAAAAATGGTTAACTAATATCTTTTGTAACAACCTGAATGGAACTGGAGACCATTATTCTAAGTGAAATATAAGAATAGAAAAACAAATACCACATCTACTCAATACCAAATTGGAAGTAATCGAGCAATATTTATGTGCACATATGGAAGTAAAACTCAATGGAAATCAAGCAGGTGGGAGGAGGGCATAGGGTGTGGGTAAATTCACACCTAATAGATACAAAGCACACTATCTGGTAATGGGCATACTTATAACTTTGTCTCAAACGATACAAAAGCAAATTATGTAACCAAAATGTTTGTACCTCCATCAGATTTTAAAATAAAAACAAATAAATAAAAATTTTTGCTGCTTAAAAGACATTTTTAAGTAAATGAAAAGGAAAATCAGAGAATAAATATTTTCAAAATATATATTATACCAAACAGAAGTCTGTACCTAGGAAATATAAAGACCTCTTTGAACTCAATAAGAAGATAAACAACCCAATTTTAAAAATAGGCAAAAAATTTGAGCAGATATTTCACTAAATAAGATATAGATGACAATAAGTACATGAAAAGTTGCTCAATATCCTTACTTGTTAGGGGAAAGCAAATTAAGGGCACAAGAAGATATTACTACATACCTACTAAAAATGTTAAAATTGTAAACTGACCATACCAAATGTGGGCAAAGATGTGGAACAACTGATTCTTTCATTCATTGCTGGTATGAATGTAAAATAGTACAACTACTTTGAAGAACCTTTGGCAACTTGTTAAAAAAAATAAATATATCTGTATGTGCACTTAAATGTTGACCAATTAGTGCCAATCTAACGGTGAGTAGATGTGGTGTTTCTTTCTCCATTCTTGTGATATTTCACTTAGAAGAATGGGCTTCGGCTCCACCCAGGATAATACAAGAGGTAGTTCACCATTTTTTATGGCTAAGTAGTACTCCAAAGTGTTTGTACTCCCATAATATTCTGAAATTTACAATATATATATATATGAAAAATAAATAAATAAATACATAGAATCCAGGTCTTCCACTTTGTAATATCTACCCAAATAAATGAAAATGTATTTGCAGACAAAGACTTGCACATGAATGCTCATAATGACTCCATTTGAATTATCCAAAAATTATCAGACAGAAATAATCCAAAGTTCATCAACAGGTAAATGGATAAACAAATTATAATATATCTAAACATCGCTATAGTAGTTAGCAATGAAAATGAATAAAAAATTAATATAAGCAGTGATGAGTATGCATTTGAAAAAAATTATCCTTAGTGAAGCAAAAAAGATGGGGAAAGAGTGAGAGCAAGTGATTACAATGGGATGTGAGAAAACATTTGATAGCGATAGATATTTTTATTATCTTGATTGTGGGGATAGTATACACGTTTAAAAAGTAAATTGTACTACTTTAAATATGTACGATTTATTTTATATCAATTATGCTGCAACAAAGCTGAAAAAAACCACCAATACTGTCCTCCCAACTCATATATGCTGATTTAATCACTTTCTCCAAAATTCCTTAAAGCTTCTATTCACCAGTCTCCCACCTGGACTATCCTTCTTATGCTTCTCTGGAATTATGCTTCTTCCAAGATCCAGCTCAAATTCCTTTGTCTTCATAAACTCTGCCCATGGAAGCTACACTGATTGATTCCTTTTTGAACTCCTATGATTACGAACTCTACAGTGTCCCAATTAATCACATGTTACCTGTGACACTTTTCTATTGTTGCCTTGAATTAATAAATATTTGACTCTTATGTTTTTCTTGCCTATGCCTTGTCTTCCCTGTTACATTATAAATTTCTTGAGAGTCAGGATCACATATATATATATTTTTTTTTTTTTTGAGACAGGGTCTTGTTCTGTCACCCAGACTAGAGTACAGTGGCATCACCATAGCTCACAGCAACTTCAAACTCCTGGGCTCAAGTGATCCTCCTGCCTCAGCTTCCTGAGTAGCTATAACTACAAGTGTGCACCACCGCACCCAGCTAATTTTTCTATTTTTTTGTAGAGATGGAGTCTCTCTCTTGCCAAGTCTGATCTTGAACTCTTGACCTCAAGCAATTCTCCCTCCTCGGCCTCCCAAAGTGCTGGGACTTCAAGTGTGAGCCACCGCACAAGCCAGGATCGTATTTTTTATTCTGCATTTCTTATAGCACCTAGGAAAATGCTTTGAATAAAGGAGGGGCTCAAAATCATTAAATTTTACATTTCTTCCATGAATTGAGTCTTATAAGTTATTATACATGTGCTGGATTGTTTCTTAAATGCCAAATAATTTCTATAATGGGAAATGTCTTATACTCTTGCATGTTTACAAAATATACTGCTTTAACTGAACCACTGTTAGATGGCAACAGTATAACTGAATCTCATAGATGTAATGTTAAGCAAAAGAAACCATACACATATTCTATCATTCCATTTATTAAAAAGGCAAGGAAAGGCAAAACACTATGGTGACAGAGGTCAGAATAGAGGTTACATTTTGGAGCTATTGACTGGGTAAGGAAATATTTTATGTCTAGCTTGCTGAAAGTGTGTGTGTGTGTGTGTGTGTGTGTGTGTGTGTGTGTAATAAATGCATTTTTTCCTTTTTACAGCTTGTTTGTATAATTATCCAAATAAGAACTACATAATGTAATTAGTTATTTGTATTTTAAATCTCTTTTCATCTATAGGTTCCCATTCTTTCACTGACCTTGAAATTTTGTATCAAAGAAAGTAGATCTGTTTGTTCTGAGATTTTCCCATGGTCTAGATTTTGTTGAAATCGTCTCCATGATGTCAATTAATATGTTCCTCTCTTCTCTGAATTCGCTGTAAGTTGATCGCTAGTTCTGGATGCTTGATCAGGCATAGGTTAAATTTCCTTGGCAACATAGGAAGTGATGCGTTTTTCCTCAAGAGTTAACATAATTTCTGTTTACCCTTATTTTTGTGATGTTAATAGCTGTTGGTGATCAAGGAGTAGTTACATTAATTATTGGGGTTGCAAAGTGGTGACATTAATAATTCAATTATCCTTTCCTTGTTAAACAAATTATTGAATTTCGAGGCGGAAAAATTATTTCTTTTTTTTCTTGTGTCCATTGTTGAATATTCTTGTATATTTTCCACCCCATTGTAATCATTGGACCAAAATGGAAGGGGTAGAGATATTTGGTCAGGTTCTGGACAATTGCAAAACAGCTAACATTTATTGAGCACTTGCTATTTCATTTGCTTAATTAAAAAATAAATATACCATTAACTATGTGCCAGACACTATTATAAGCACTATATTAATTTTAATGCATTTAATTCAGTTATCATAGTGACCCTATGGAGAAGGTGTTTTTGCCAGATACAGAGCTTATTTCTTCTTACATAGTACAAGGAGTTTGATTACTGGCCAAATTCCTACATATGATTTTTCAAGGCCAACCACAGGCAATTACAAAGCCCTTACCTGACAGACCTTCTGGGGGAAAGCTGCCCTCCCCATCAGACTCGGTCACGGCCAGTGCATTGTAGTCTCTGAAGGGAGTCACAGTCAAGGACTCAGGCCCCTCTGCTCTCGCCCACAATTTGTATGTCTAGTCTAGGCACCTGTCTCAATCCATTTTGTCTCACTATAACAGAATACCACATACTGGGCAATTTATAAAGACAATAAATTTATTTCTCACAATTCTGGAAGCAGAGAAGTCCAATGTCAAGGTGCCAGCACCTGGGAAGGGCCTTCTTGCTGTGTCATCCCATGGTGGAAGGCAGAAGAGCAAGAAGGAGCTGAACTCACTTTTATAAGCCCACTCTTGAGCTAACTAACCCATTCCTGTGAAAACATTAAATCATTCATGAGGGCTCTGCCCTCTTATTAAAATTATCTCTTATTAGGCCCCATCTTCCAACACTGTTGCATTGGGGATTGAGTTTCTGACACATGAAACTTGGGGGATACGTGCAAAGCATAGCAGTGCCTTCATTTGGAGACGTCTTCATTGGGGCCCTTCGGCCTGGGCTTTCTTCAGGGCATCTCTGCTGAGGCCTCCTCATCAAGAGGAGGAGGGAGAAAACGTGAAGACACTTTCCTCCACTGGGAATCAGTACACAATACTTTTCTACTTCCAGCCTTCTCCCTTGCCCTCTCCACAGAACCTGGTTCATAAAACTGCAGAAGCTATTTGTTCAGAGGCCCCTCAGCAGCAAGACAGCCACTGCATTTGTGCTGACCCTCCTGACCCTCAGCTGGTGCATCATTCCACAGGGAAAATGGAATGGGAGGAGCCGGCGCTTTCTCCAGTTTTAGACATTGGTTCTACTGTGGCAGTGAGTGGTTAAAGGATTGTCATTTTCATTTTGTTTGTTGTTTTTAATGGGTTTTTCTGATCCCTTATGACTCAGCTCTCTACAGTTCAGCTGAGCTCCTGACACATTAGTGTTTTCTTACTGAACAAATTCAGAGGTAGGGATTAATCTCATTTTACAGATGGGGAATCTGAGGCTCTGAGGGGTGACTTGCTCAAGGTCACTCAGCTCAGAAGTGATCAAAGCAGGATTTGAACCCAGCTTTATGTGACATGACATTACTCAGAACGGTTGCTTTTTATTTAAAAAATAATGACATATGGGTAATAATTAATGGCTCTTGAAAATAGTAGTTTCAGCTGGATGGTTTAAGAAAAAATAAAGAAGAAAAAAAATTTCAGATACCATTGCAGATAGTAAATGGTAACTACTGGCTTTGGGGTTTGTTTGGACATTTTTGTTTTAACCAAATATGTGAGCATTAGAGTGTAGGGTTACAATGAAAAATATATTTCTTATTGTGGACAAGAGTTAAAAACTTTCGAATGCCACTAGCACAGAAGGCTTTCTTCCATGCAATTAACCTCTGCAAAAGCCCGACTACTCTCCTTGGAGATAATATTAATAATAATATCTATCACATTGGATTTTTATGAGTGTTAAATAACACAGTAGGTGTAAAGCCCTGGACACAGCATCTGGTGCCTGGTAATCCTGCTGGCATTGCCATGCTGTGCATAGCGCCTCCCTCTGTCTGGCTGCATCCCACGCTGCAGCCTGTGCCTGTGTCTCTGTCCTGTGACTCCCTCACTCTCTCACAATGCTGCAGTGGTCATTGGTGCCACTTGCAAAGTCTAGTTGCTCCCTCTCCCCTCTGAATGCTGAGGCAATTGAGAAAATAGATTTAAGAATCAAAGGAAAGTGCTGTTATCAGCTGGATTGGAGGACGAAGCATATACCCAAGACTAGAATGGACTTCAAACTCCTACGCCCTGAATTGGACTAACCTGCCCTTCCTCAGGCAGAGTCTTGGAACAGAGTCTCCTCACAGGTCTGCCCCAGAGGGATTTCCATGTGGAGCAAAGAGGATGCAAGCTGCCCAAAAAGGGAGCCATGCCAGTGACAGAGAGAGAGAGAGTGAGAGAGAGTGAGAGAGAACATGTTTCTCCCTGTCTTTCTATAGTTTTTGTCCTTTAACCTAATAAGCTTAACCATTCGAGGCTGCTGTTTATGGCTGGCCCCTAGAGGAGAGGTCCCACAGTTTATCAAGCAGGACCGCATCCCTCCTTCACGTGGCCATTCTTCCAGTTCCTTTATTGACCATCCTGAGACCTGAGGGAGGCAACATTAATTTTCCATGAGCTGAATCAGACCAGGGAACACATTAAGGTACACACAAAGCCACTCAGCACAAGAAGCCAAAAATCTTTGATCTCTCTCCCATTGCAAATTATGTCCAGGCACATTCTCCATTATTATAGTTCAGCAGAACTTATGTAAAGAGCCCAAATGACTGCACAAATTACCCCATAATAATATAGTTCCAGCAATATTAAAATGTCTCCAAATTTGAGTATGAATATCCTTCCAGGAATAAATTCCTCGAGAGAAGTAAAAGCCAAAAATTAAATTTCCTTTCTCCCCTTCTATAGTAAAGCACAAAAACTTTAAAATTTTTCTTTCCTCATTTCACCATTTTTTACTTTGCTCAACCTCAGCTAGAGTGATTTCAATTAAATATCTGGGTAGAATTGAGGTTCTTTCCATTGCTAAAGCCTAGGGTATTTTACCAATACAGGTAACAAGTACCTCTAAAGTTGAATTAATCAAACCTTCAACTCTTTTTAAGCTAAAGATTAAATCAGATATATAAGATTATTGAAACATCAGCCCTACACCTAGAAAATCTGAAGAGCATAGCAAGTGCCCATTCCAGCAAAACAATATTCCCCAAACCGCATATAATACGACTGTCAACCACGTGAAAGACACCAGTCAAACACTGTAGCAGAGACTTGTTGGACTCTAAAGGATACAGGTTTGATCAAGTAGTTTCACCTCATCAATCTGCAAACAGGAAATGATTTTGCATATTTTCAATAATCTCTACCATGTTTGATTTGCAGAGACCTTACATTAGTGGATAATGAAGCCACTTAGGCTTTTCAATTATCTGTTTCGTATGTTTAACATCAGTCAAATCCAATAACTTTTTTTAAAAAAAAAACTCTCATTATTAATATCTCTGTCTCATTTAGGTTCAAAGTCTCCTACCTCTATGCCATGCCCATATACGCTTTTCTCCTCCTCCATTCCAGGCTCTACTGAGCCATAGAACTTTTGTTTTGGATCATAACTTTCTCTTTCATCTTCTTTGCCTCTCTTCTGCCTCTTCTCTGAGCTTATCTTGGGAGAGGTGGGGAATGATTTTGTACAGTGGCATTACCAGGGGAGGCAAGTTTGCTCTCCACTGTTTTTTAAAAGACATATTTTATCTCATGTTGTGTATCCATTTGTTCATTTTTTTTATCATCTGTCTCTCTCAATAAAAGGAAAGCAGAGCTTTTATCTGTCTTGTTTCCTGCTCTATCCTTTTGCCAATGACAGCCCTTGACGAATAGCAAGCACTCTCTAAATGTTTCATTGAGTGAATGAATCATTACTCCTCTGGCTCAGACTGTGGATTCTGTATGTATAGGTGGGATGAGGGGGAATATGTCTGGCTGGCTGAGGGACCAGGCCCTCAAAGATTTCTTGTCATGGATTATGCTCCTGAAAGATTTAGTTCGATGTTTTATTTGGCCACCAGATGAAGGCATTGTGGCTGTATTCCCGTTTTGTGTGCCTTTTCCCCCAGGCTCTGGTAATTCTGACAAGACTGCAGAGTGCTAATTGCACCTATCAGCTGTCTCCCTAAATGGCGACTCATGGACACAGGGTGGAACCATCATCCTGTGGAGACTTGGGCAGGATGAGCAGGGCCACTCCATCCTCTCTCCAAAAGGGGCTTCTTGGCCGTGACACTTACATGGGTCACCAGTGTCCTTTGCTCAGCACAAGCGAGGTTTCGGGGGCCTCCCTGGCACTCTCTTCCACAGACAGTTACCACTCCATGGACTCTGCTCCTCTTAAGAAAGAAAGTGATATCACCTCCAGTGCCCCAGCCTTTTGTGTGTGTGTGTGTGTGTGTGTGTGTTAGAAGGACCAGGGCTTGCTATACTGATTCTTCTATTAATACAATCTGCTTTGGACAATTTTCGCTATAATATGCACCTTCAATAACTCCAGGAGAGCAGTAAATGATCACAATAAGTAATTCATAACTTTATAATCCATTGAGAAAATGAGGAGACAAAAAGACAGTAACAGTGATAAGTCATTTTGTTCACAGCCCTGCCAACCAGTCCGTACCAGTTTTGTAGGACTCATGTCTGCTTCCCCCTATTGCTGCTTCTGAAATTTCTCTTAAAATTTCAACGAGCAGAGACCTAAGACATTATTTTCCCCAAACCTTGTTTTTTCAGATTTTAAGCCCCAGCCATTAAATAAACATGACTTTCCTGGCGCAATCTGAAACTCCCTTTCCGTCACCTGTTACCCTTTGCCACAGAACCAGAACTTCTTAAAGTCTTGTCTCACAGCACAAGTTAGGAAACAAGGCGCATTGGGTAGGGGAATTAAAGCAAAAATCAATTACATTCTCATGTCTTCAGGCTCAGCACTCCAAAGATATCGAACAGCAGACACCAGAGTGCACCTGCCGGAACTCTGTGCCCTCCTGGCAGAGATGCTTTAAAGGAGCACTGCCCCTTTTGAGATAAAACTGTTCTAGCTCCGTAAGGTGCTTTTCTTCCTTGAGGAATTTTGACATTGTCAAGAAATAGGCCTGTTTTCCAGAGTGAAGAGGGTCTTTTTTGACTGATGCAAAGAAATCTTAATCTCTTCCTGATTCCAGAATCTGCTCATTCAATTGAAGGCCCTAATTACCTTAATCCTTAAACTGAGTGCCTTTATTTACTAAACCCAGATATGCTTCCACACTTGGAGACACCACGCACACAAAAAAGGTTGGATTAATCCTAAAAATCTAGTAGTGCTTTTTAAAACCAATGACATGCCTACAGATGCCAGTCACAATATAAACTGCTGCAGCCCACAAATTCAAAGACTGGCTAGGCCTATTTTTAAAAGTGTCCACCTGAGCAACTTTAAGACACCTTTTCTCTCCATTCTACCCCATATGTTGATTTCTCCAGGTTTCCAGGCTCATGTAGCAGGCATTGGGTTTAAGTGTGAAAAACCATTTCCTTGTCCTTTCAGATTTGGATCCAGTCAAAACAAAAAGGCACAAAACATTTAGCCATCAACTGTCCCGACCCGCGGAACCAGTTATTCGTGGGTACCTGGGAGGAGGGAGTGGGAAATGGGAAAGGCAAGACACAAGAAATGGAGACAAGACAGGAGTCTGATCAAGTCTCGTTTAATGGCGGTAGGGCAGAGGCTTAA
>CAUYSK010126950.1:0-16109 GCA_963575035.1 Avahi laniger
TCCAATTAATTTCTTTCTATTTTGGTAGAGATGGGGTCTCGCTCTTGCTCAGGCTGGTCTCGAACTCCTGAGCTCAGAACGATCCGCCCACCTCGGCCTCCCAGAGTGCTAGGATTACAGGCGTGAGCCACCGCGCCCGGCTCTGGCTCAAATTTGATTATTTTGATAGTATTGACTTTTGTTGAAGTAGTAATTATTTATAGTTTAAAAGGTCAACCAGGAGTGCAAGGTTTGAAAACACAAGAGTCCCCTGCACTTTCTTTCACTTTCCAACTCCCAAGTCCTCTTTCCTTTCCTTCCATGTGTCTGAATAATGAACATATAATGCTACTTAAGTGACATATGTCATTCCAAGGTACAAATAATAATGAATACCAGTCAGCCACCTTAAGAAATAAAGCATTATATCTGCAGTTGAAGCTCTGTGTTACCCTCCCTGATTTCATTCCCTTCTGACAAAAGAAAACCATATCTTAAATTTGGTGTTTGTTATTCCCATACATCTTTATATACTTTTACTAGGTAGGTCTGTATTTCCAAATATATATTGTTTTTCATGTTTTTAAGTTTTATAAAATGTTGTTTCTGAAAATTGTCTCTTCTAACTTAACATCATGTTTTTGAGAATTATCCACAATGACGGATATACTTGTGGTTCATTAACTTCCTCAGTTGTACAGTATCTCATTATATGAATATCCCACAATTGACTCATTCTCCTGTTGGTGGACATTTGGGTTGTTTCTCTTTTTTTTATTATTACAAACAATGTCGCAATGAACAATTTTGCAAATGTCTCCTCTCGCACCCAGGGTATATACCCGTGAGTGATATTGTTGAGTCAAAGGACGTATGCACCTTTGCCTTTAGATATTGCCTACAATGTCCCCAAAGTGCTTGCGCATCTTTTCAGACATTTACTGGCCATTTTAGTTTCTTATTCTGTGATTTGCCAGTTTATATTTTACCTGTTGAGTTTTTTAAACTGATTTATAAGTTATTTATATAGTTTGGATTCAAATCCTTTGTCAATTATGTATATTACAAATATTTTCCCCCAGTCTAGAGTTTGTTTTTTCATCCTCTTAATGATGTCTTTTGATACCCAGGAATTTTTAATTTGATCGCTGTTGACTTTATCAGCTTTTTTCTTTACGAGTTATACTTTTTGTATTTTATTAAATCTTTGTTCAAACCAAAGAGCATAAAACATATTCTCATGTCTTCTTCTAAAAGTCTTCTTACTAGGCTCCTGAATTAAAGTTGGATTTTTTTATTGGGTCTGAGAATTTCAATTTTATTTTTTCCGATATGCATAACCAATTACTCATCGTCATTTTTTGAAAAGTTTTTCTACACTGATCTGCAATGCCACTCTGTCATATATATCAGATGTCTATCTATGGGTGTGTTTCTGGGCTCTGTATTCTGGTCTAGTGGTCTAATTATATATCCCCGTTTCAATGCCATACTGTCTTAATTACCATACTTTATAATAAGTCTTGTGTGCAAGGGTGAGTCTACCCATTCTCTGCTTCTTCTCCAGATGTATCTTACCTCGGCAGTCCCCAACCTTTTTGGCACCAGGGACCAGTTTCATGGAAGACCGTTTTTCCACAGACAGTAGGGGAGGGATTGTTTCAGGATGATTCAAGCATGTTAATCTATTGTGCAATCAAACCTCTCTGCTAATGATAATTTGTATTTGCAGCTGCTCCCCAGTGCCAGCATCACTGCCTCAGCTTCACCTCAGATCATCAGGCATTAGATTCTCATAAGAAGTGCACAACCTAGATCCCTCGCATGCACAGTTTACAGTAGGGTTTGTGCTCCTATAGAATGTAATGCCACTGATGATCTGACCTGAGACGGAGCTTATGCAGTGATGTGAGCGATGGGGAGTGGCTGCAAATACAGATGAAGCTTTGCTCTCTAGCCCACCGCTGACCTCCTGCTGTTGCCAGGATTCCTAACAGGCCACTGACCAGTACTGGTCCACGGGGGATGTGGGGGGGGAACCTCAGTCTCACCTGTTCTTGTACGTTTCTTTCTATTTTTTTTTTTTTTTTTTAGGAGAGATGAGGTCTTGTGTCTCACTCCTTTGTCACTCAGGCTGGAGTACAGTGGTGTGATCATAGCTCATTGCAGCCTCGAACTCCTGGCTCAATCAGTCCTCCCACCTCAGCCTCTTGAGTAGTTGGGACTACAGGCATGAGCTACCATTTCTGTTCTTGTACATTTTTATTTACATTTTAAAATCAGCTTGTTGAGTTCCCAAAAAAATATATTAGACTTTTTATTGAAACTGCAATAAAATCTAGATATTCCTATGGAGAATTGATATCTTTATATTACATTTTTTTGATATTTTATTCCCATGTTCATAATATGTTTTTCTGTTTATTTAGGTTATCTTTAAGATTTTTCTATCACATTTTAGAATTTTTTCATAAAAGTTTTAAACACCTTTTGTTAGCTTTATTGCAAGGTACTTTACATTTCTTTCTAAATGTTATAAATGACATCTTCTTAGAAAGTATATTTTCTAGGTCAGGCATAGTGGCTCATGCCTATAGTCCTGCCTGCTGAGGAGGCTGAGGCAGGAGGATCAGTTGAGCCCAGAAGTACGAGGCAACAGTGAGCTGTGACCACACCATTGTACTCTAGCCTGAGCGACAGAGTGAGACCCCATCTTCCTAAAAAAAAATATTATATTTTCTAACTCTTTGTGTCTGAACCATAGGAAAACAATTCAATCATTTTCCTAAACTCTTATATTATTCTAAAACTCTACAGAAGGTACAGATTTAAGTCTATTAAATTCCACACATCTTATGTATAAACACATTTCACTTGTAAATTTGTAAATGATCTTGACTTTCTCTATGTAAACAATCATATAACCTTTGAATGATTGCATGGAAGTGATGTGCAAAGTGGTCTGCAAAGATGTCCATGTCCCAGTCCCCAAAACCTTTGAATATATTAGCTTACATGACAAAACGGACTTTGTATATGTGACTAAATTAAGGATTTTGAGATGGGAAGATTATCCAGGATTACCCAGGTAAGCCCAATGTAATCACAAGGGTCTTTTAAGAGGGATGCGATTTTATCTCTTTTTCTTTTCTTACTTCACTGGCTAGACTCTCCAAATACAGTATTGACTAGAAAGGTGTTAGAGATGACCTTTGTGAAGTGAATTCTTCTAATGCTTCACAACTGTGTATTCTGTTTGATGTAAATTATTGGCAGAGAATTTTCATTAAGTTAAATTCCCTTCTAGTTGCCTAAGACTGCTTTTAGCATAAATGAGTTCTAAACTTTACCAAATGCTTTTCGTGCCTTTGATTCAAGATAATCATATAGTTTTTTTCCTTTATTATTGTGATGATTTATATTAATACACTGGTTTTTTGGGGTTTTTTTGTTTTTTTTTTTGAGACAGTCTCACTCTGTCGCCCAAGCTAGAGTGCCGTGGCGTCAGCCTAGCTCACAGCAAGCTCAAACTCCTGGGCTCAAGTGATCCTCCTGCCTCAGCCTCCCAAGTAGCTGGCACTACAGGCATGTGCCACCATACCTGGGTAATTTTTTCTATATATATATTTTTTAGTTGTCCAGATCATTTCTTTCTATTTTTTAGTAGAGACGGGGTCTCGCTCTTGCTCAGGCTGGTCTCAAACTCCTGACCTTGAGCGATCCACCCTCCTCAGCCTCCCAGAGTGCTAGGATTACAGGCGTGAGCCACCGTGCCTGGCCAATACATTGTTTTTTAAGTGAGACCAACTTTACATTACTGAAATAAGACCAGCTTGGTTGTGCTGCATTTGCTAACATTTTATTTAGAACTCTTGCATCTATGCTAATAAGTGAAACTGGCTTTACCTGTCTTCTGTTGTCCTTTTCTAGTTTTGGTTCTAAGTTCTACAGTCTCACACACTGAGTAAGGAAGTGCTCCCTGTACTTCTGTTTTGGTTGTTTCTTTTCGTTTTAGAAATTTATTATTTACTTACAACTACAGAAGGTACAGATTTAATTCTCTTAAATTCCTCACACTCTTACCTATAAACACACTTCCACTTGCCTTCATTCTCCCATATAGTTATATTATAATTTCTGTTTCAGTCAATATTCAGCCTTGTCAGGATTATGTAAATATTATATACTAATGAGTCATATAGTATATTATATTTACATACCCTTTCCTTACAACTTTACAACTTTTGGGTTTCCCTGGAATTCATAAATGGCCTCCTTTTTTTCTTTTTCTTTCTTTCTTTATTTGGGCTTAGTTTCCTGAAACTGTCACACAGAACTGTAAATCTCTTTTCAATACCCTTAAAATATTAGACAACTGATCAGTTCTTCACAGAGAAATCTCCCCTGGAGTTCTCTTGTTGTTTTGCACCAACCTGGATTTGTTTTGCTCTGTGCCTGCTTCCAGCAGTTCTGGGGGAACTTCCCTTGACTAACATTGTTTATATTCCTTTTGTCTCTTTCCTGTATTGGAATATCTGTGTCCTGGTTTCCATGGTTTCCTTTTTCTCGATTTACTGGCTGTTTTTGGTGGAGCACATTTGCTCATTTTGAGAAGGGGTGCGTGGAAAATGAAATTTTGAGGCCTGACTCTTCTGAGTATATCTTAATTCTGCTCTCTCATTTGCTACTTGGTGGGTCTAGAATTCTAGGATGGAATCTTGTTTCTTTAGAACTTTAGAAGGGATATTGTCTTCCACTTCCGATCTGGCCAATGAGAACACCAACACTGTTTTGATTCTCAGTTTTTTGTATGTGAGCTGTTTTTCCTTCTGTTATGGTAGTTTCTTTATCTCTGATGCTCTGAAATTTCATGAAGATGTGCTTTGATGTAGATTTCTTTTTCCCTCGTTGCATTGCTCCTCTAATCTGGAAGACTTTTCTTGTATTATTTCTGTGTGTGTGTGTGTGTGTGTGAGAGAGAGAGAGAGAGAGAGAGAGAGAGAGAAATTTAACATACAATATGAGTAATATAAGTTATGAAACATAGTAGTAAAACAAATGTCTGTGAACCCACCACCCAATTTAGGAAGTGAACTATTACGAATACCTTGAACCATCCTGTGTGCTCTTTTCTGATCTCATTTCCTGTCTTCCCTCTTTCTGCCATGCCTCATCCCAGACCAGCCAGATAATCACTCTCATGACTTTTTTTCTAATTCACTTGCTTTTGTTTATTGTTTCACTAAATATGTATCTGTAAACTATGCCTTGCTTAGCCCAGACGATCTTTTGCTTGCTTTTGAACATTATACAATGGCATCACACAGAGATGGCACTCTTCTGTGGCTTGCCTTTCATTTAGCCTTGTTCTAAGAATCATCTATACACAAAGCTATAGTCATTACCTTTTCATTGCAGGGTAGCATTCTGTTTTGTGAAGACACCACAATTTATTTTATCTATTCTCCTGACAACAGGCATTAGGTTATTTCTATCATGTCTGCTAGTGTGGTCCTTTCTTTCCCTCATTTTTTCTTTTTTATTTTTTTATTTTATTATTATTATTTTGAATGGGAACCACTACAACAGGGTCTTGCAGTGGGGGAGCAAGACTGGGCTTGGCTCCCTCTTTACCTCATTTTCTCCCTACTCTCTGAAACTTATGTTAATCAGTTATTGGATCTTCTGAGCTAAGCCTTAAATTTTCTTACCTCTTCTCTCCTGTTTTCTGTTTCATTGTATTTTCCTTCTACTATCTCAGAGAATTCCTCAAATTATACTCTAATTCATCTGTTGAATTTAATTTCTTCTATCATATTTTGAATTTCAAAGAGCTTTTATTCTGTGGATATTCCTTTTTATAGCTTACTGTTCTGTCTTCATAGTTTTCATAGATACAAGACTTACAAGGTTTAAGATTTTCTTTTGCTTTCTGCAGCCTCTGTTCATGCCTTGTATGGCTGTTTGGGTGGTTGGTTGATATATGTCTCCATCTTTCATGTTAGAAGTTCCCATCTGATGTCAAGTGGTGCTAAGCTCTCTGCTCAGACATAAATGTGAAGGTACCAAAATGGTGATTTAGAGTTCTGTGTGCGTGGGTGAAGTTCATCTGCCAGTGCGCTGCCCAGTAGGGAGGTCAGGTGGGCCCAGCTGTTTCATTGGGGAAACATCAAATGTTAGTAAGTCTTTTCTCTTGGCCTACTCAGTATTCCCCTAGAGGACTCTTCCATTCTTCTTGGAGGGTATAAGCTTGCTTGCTATCATTCTGGCTGCTGAGCAGAGAAAGTGAGTTGGGGGCTTTGCCATCCACAGATAGAGTTCCACTTAATGCCCATTTTCTGTATAGTTCCCTGTTCTCAACTGTACCTGATGTCACCAAATCCAGAGTCTCTTCGTTTGAATATCCTATCGTCTTCCACCGTGGGGGAGGGTAGTCGCCTGGCTGTGTAGGATGGGGGTGGAGATCTGGGAGTGCCTCTGCCCCTCAAACACACAGCCAAGATGTGTCTACTATTTTCAGGCTCATCCCTCATCCCCATCGGCAGGGGTATTCCGACTGGGGTCTTGCAGCAAAGAATCTACTTGGAGCAAGGAATTCTTTTCACTAAGCACCACTCCTCTTTTTAGGTTTAAATTTTGACTTTCTCTGCTTTCTTAGTCAATTATCACTGACTTCATTGACTAGCTTCCAAAATTTTTTTGACATCATCATCTGTTCCTATATCCTCTCCAACTCTCTCTGTCCTTGTACATTTACGCTTTAATTTGTTATAACTTCTCCACTGTCATTTTGAGGCTTCAGGGAAGAGAAAGAAAGAAATGCACATGCTTTCAGTGTCACTACCCATGACGCAGAGATGTTGGAAGCTGGACAAGTACGTGACGGGAGAAGCATCAGAAGCTGCAGGGTGTCTGCGGCAGCCTCTGGTTTACGGAGGCCTCCTTATGGCTGGATGACTGCCTAGCATTGTCAATGTTCCATTCCGAATTCTCTGCGTGTTCAGATCAGGGACATTTTTGCAAAGAGCAGCTGAGGAAGGTGCTGTTGAACTGGAGAAAGAATCAGCCTCAGTCAGAGCAAGCAAAAGTCTACTGGGAAAGCATTGACTGCCAAGATCTGGATGAATCCCCCCACGCCGTTCTCCCCATTACTGGAGCTAATTCTGGGGAAGGAAGAGAGGGAGGCAATCTTGGGTGCTGTTGAAGAGTAGGCCAGGGTAGCAGAGTTCCCACTAACAACCTCTGCTCAGACTAGAGGAGTTAAGGTGGGCATGCCTCCAGCACCTGAAGTCGAGTTCCTGAAGGGAGGAAAGAGCAGATTTCTCATCTCCAGTCAGAGGGCCCCCCAAAAGGCCAGGAGTTGGTTAATGACTACACCTGCCACCTTGCATCCAGAGTAGGGTGGAGAGCCGCAAACAGGAAAGCTGTGTCTCAAACAGGATGGTAATCGAACCCCTTGCATCCAGCAAACCAAGGGCAGACAGGGCAGGTTCTGACAGTGGACATTGCCGTCGCCCCCTCTGTGGCCAGGGCTCTGTGACCTGGGGTTAGGGTGCTGTCTCAGATGTAGCCAGAGAAGCCCCGTCTAGAAGGGGAGCTGAGCAGGTCCACGCGCGGTTTCTGAGGGGCAGATCCCTGCACTCAGTGTGGACACTCATCCTCTTCTCTTGATGGTGAGCAACCTGCACACTGCAGTCATCCTGAGACGTGAAGTCACACCTGAGCGGAGACAGGAAATGGAGAAGGGCGTGGAAGACCAGCTCTTCCCCTCCTGAGTAAGCAGGCCGACGCTCATCCTCAGTGATAGCGGCCTGTGCTTTCCACAGAGCAGTGGGACTCGCGTTAGTGAGGCAATTGTCCTCCACGCAGCTCCCTTTCCACTCTCAGCGTTGGGGAAGGCAGGGCAGAAAGAAAGACCTGCGTCAGACACTGTGGGTGCTTCGCCCACAGCCCCTCAGATCCCTCCGCCGATTGTCCTGCCCACCAGCTCCCCGCGTGCTTTGGCTCCCGACGCCCTGCACCTGCATCTCTTGGTAGAGAGTCTGGGAATTTCGCCCCTCCCTAGGGGCAGCCCTTACTGACAAATGCCTGACAAACACGGGGTGTAATCCCCCAGCTCTCCTGCTCCCTACACGGGGCAGTCTGCAGGTGTCCCCAGAGCTCCCCTGAGGACTGGAGCCGGAGCCACCCTCCTGGGACTCTGCCCCCTGTCACTCTTTTGCTTTGCCTTCTTTCTCTCCAGGCTCCAACTACCCACCTGCCCCCAACCAGTTTTTTCTGGGGACACTTCTTAAATAATTTTTACACGAATCCTCTTCTCAGAGTCTGTGTCTGGAAATTCAACCTAAGACAGCCTCTTATTTCAGAGTCCTTGCTGGTTCTTTGCCACTAAAATATTGAAAAAGCGGGGAGCCCTTTGTTCATCGGGCACATTAAGGATGCTGCAGGTATAACAAGGTGGACCCTGAGATGAGGAAAGGATGGAGACTTAAATTGCTTCCTCGAATTAAAGGCAGAGACTTGGGCTTCTGCAGGGAACCTGGAGTGGTAAGAAGAGGAGGGTGCTGGGGGTTGGGGAGGGGAAGGGCTGAGAGGGTGGCAGCGTGAGAGCTGCCTCCTGCTCGGAGCCTTCAGCAAGGCTGCTGCTCACAGACTGCGTGGGGTGTGAGGTTTGGGGCAAGGATGCCCAATGAAAAGGCGGCTTGGGATGCTGCAGTGCAGAACAGAAGGCAAAGCAGTCCTCAAACTGAACTCGGTCTGTGAAAGCGGGAACTCTGAGCCAGAGAAGATGAAGGACAGTTTATCCACCTTGAACACGCCACACTCACACCCACACGCATATACCCCACACACACACACACACACACACGCCACTCCACTGAGGGGTTGAAAGGGATAAAATACCTCCCCTGGGATGTGGATTATGCGTGAAATGACACACGAAATAATTCTTGAAGGATAAGTGCTAAAATCATCCCAAGACAATATCCAAAGGCATCTACAACCCCAAAACAGCATTTTCCAGTGATTACCTATAGAAGGACTCCCGCAGCAAACTCAGGAGTTCATGGAAGGTGGGGGTACAATTAGAAAGGACAAGCTAAGGCAATGTATTCCATATCCACCACGAGGGGCTTAGAACATGGCATCCTCCCCTCCTATGACCTGGCCCCTTCCCGGCTCCCTCCAGCCCCTGACAGAGCCAGAGTAGCCCTGGGACTCCCTGCTTACCTGGGCCGTGGGGTCTGACATGAACAGAGCCAGGGCAGCTCTGGGACTCCCTCCCCTCTCTCCTGCCTACCTGGGCCAGTGGGGTCTGACATGAACAGGGAGCTGGGGCCCTGCCTCTGCGTCCACTCGTGTTTCTGGCTTTCTCCCTTCCAAGTCTTCATTCTACAAACAATGATTCACCATACACTACTCAACAGACTGTCCCTGTCACCATCCCTGCTTCTTGTTCTTTCTCTGTCTCTCTTCCTGCCTCTTTCCTCTTCTCTCCCCTCCTTCCACTCTCACCACTTCTCTCTTTCCCTCCCTCTATCCCTTCTCCCAGTCCTGGCCCCTTTGAATTATGTTGGCCTATGTCTCTGAAGGCAGATGACACAGCAAATTTGACAGTACCCACGGAAACCAGCGTGTTACAATGCAGTTTGTGCTAACAAGTCCATTTTTTTTTTGCTATTATAAATAACCATATAATAAACATTCTCTTAGATCTTTATCTACACTCTGATTAATTCTTTCAGGCGGGGAAGGAATCCCTGGATGCAGGGTTTTTAGGTCAAAGGGTACAGGCATTGTTAAGGCTTGTAGTATATTTGGAAAAATCACTTTTACAGCAATGTCATATGTGTAACTGGACTTCTTTAAGTTCATACCAATCTCAGATTTAAAATGGGGTCACATGTGTCATTCCAGGGGCCCTGAAGACAGTCATATTCTGGAATATCTCTGCAGATTACTTGCCTAATCCCCTTTCTGCACACTAAAATATTAATTCATCTATCGATTTGTTCATCAACACATATCTATATCAAGCATGTGCCAAATGCTAGTAATGACCCTGGACTAGACCCTGGTAACTTAGAGCCTTGCCAAAATCAAGGGTGACTCCCTTCTTTAGCAGGCTCAATTTTGGTTACAGTGAGCTATGATGACACCACTGTCCTCTGACCAGGGCAAAAGAGTGAGACTCAGTCTCACAAAAAAAAAAAAAAAAAAGAAAGAAAGCTTTTGAATATCATAAGACAGAATGTGATCGAAGATCATTCTACCACCCATTTATTCTCTACCCAGATAATCGTAAAGAACACTCAGCTCTCACCCACACTGTCCTCAGTCTCTGTTGGTTGCAACTTCTCCTTTTTTCAAACATCCAAACAGCTTCGGATGTCCTGTAATTTTTAGTCACTGCTTCAATGGAGAGAGGTGTTTAGCCTCATTTTATTTCTTCCCCCAAGGCAGAATTCATGGGCCATGGTGCCCACACACATTTTTTTACCTCATTTGAGATAAGTTCAATGGACTGGTCCCTCTTGATTACCCAACAGCAACCTGAAAACACCAAGCATTATATTTTTCACTTGCAATATATGCTTACAGATCTCAGTGCAACTTGCTCAGTAATCACAATTTTTAGCTATAAGGCAAGTATGAAGGGGTATTTTTAGGTCCACAGAGTGGAATTTGACTAAAGGTCTCCCAAAACACTTAGGTACACTTAGAAGCTCACAATCTAATGTGGGATACAGGCATGTCAATCGTATAATCATAATACAGTATAATAAATCCTTTTCGGCAGTTGTACTATAAGGGTGGTAGGATTTGGAGGGATAACCCAGAGAAGTCCATCACACAATGATCAAGGGCAAGAAACTTTATTAGCTGTATATCTGTCAATTACTGCTGCATAACAAACACTGCAATAATCTCAGTGTCAAACAACAATACATATTTATAAATTTCTCACTCAGGACTGGAGGTTTGCTCTGCACTGATTCTGATCTTGGCTGGGCTTAGAAGGGCTTGGCTCCAGGCCACAAATTCGGTTCAAGTCTGTTCCATGCACTGGGGGCCTCCTTGGACCCGTGGCTACCTAGTTATCATGGTAAAAAACAAGCATGCAAGACAGCAAGCCCAACATGCAAGCACATTTCAAGCCTCTGCTCACGTCATGTGTACTAACATCCCATTGACCAAAGTAGGTCACATGTGAAGCTCAAAATCAAGGTACAAGGAAGTACATTGCTCCCATGGAAATGATAGTGAGAAGTAGCGCATATTTGCTGAATAATAATCTGATCTACCATAAGCCAGATCTTGAAGAACCAAAGGATGCTGTTTTAGAGAGAAGTGAGAGGAATCAATGTTGTATAGAGAGGAACCACATCAGGAAAGATAGAGAGATACAAGGATGTAAGGTACGTTTAGCAAAATGGGAGTGGTTCAAAGTGCAGAATCCCAGGACACCTGTGGGAGATGCATAGCATTTTATCGAATGGCTACACCATCATTTATTCAATCAATCTCTTAATTTTAACCACTAGAAATAATACTCGGAAGAATACCCTTTTAAGTACATCTTTGCTTGCTGATCTAGTTAATTTTTCTAAGCATAAATTGCTAGAAGTAGAATTATTTATTCAAATATATACTCATTTAAGGTTTTCATACATATTGTCAAATTGCCTGCCAGATGGTTGCACCAATATGCATTCCCAGCAGTGGTGTCCGAAAGTGGCTTTTACTCTCACATTTGACAGCCCTGGGTATTTAACATATTGCTAATATGAACAATTTTATCTCATGTTTATTATAATAGAATAATGACTTTTTATTTCTTTGTAAAAAAATAATTTTTGAACTAGAATTCTCCTAGCAAACTTATCAACAAGTATGAGAATAGAACATAGATATTTTAAAAAAGAGGAATTATTAAAGATAAAAGCTGAAATTAATAAATTAGGCAGCAAAATAAGCAGACATGATGAATAAAACTAAGAGCTGATTCTTTAAAAAGACTAAAAAGAGAGAGAGAGAAAAAGGAAAAACCACTATAAAGCATGAGCAAAAAGAGAGAGATAAATCACAAGTAACACAAATGTCAGGTGTAAGAAACAGGATCTTTACCGCCACATATAAGGAAGAATTAAAAGTTATTAGAGAATTCTGTATTAAAAATTATGTTAATATACCTGACAATTTACCTGACATGAATGGTATTCCTTGAAAATAAAAGCTCCTAAAGTTGATTCTAAAGAATATACATATTGAAATCATTGATAAAATGGAAAAAGTTGTAAATATTCTATGCCCCCGAGCAACTCTGCCCCAGATGGTTTTATGAGTGGGTTCTAGGAAATCTTATTAAAAATACCATTTCTATGTTATTTAAACCAGATATTCAACTGACATCGAAGATGCAATTTATAATACAAAATGCAATGCATTTTATAATACGAAAATCTAAGCACTTATAGATATGAAAGTCTTAAATAAAATATTAGTAAGCCATATCCAACAGTGTATTAAAAGAATTGTGCACCATGACCAAGTAGTGTTTATTCCACGAAGAATGACTAGTTTGGCCGGGCACGGTGGTTCACGTCTGTAATCCTAGCACTCTGGGAGGCCGAGGCGGGTGGATGATTTGAGCTCAGGAGTTCGAGACCAGCCTGAGCAAGAGCGAGACCCCCGTCTCTACTAAAATTAGAAAGAAATCAGCTGGACAACTAAAAATACATAGAAAAAATTAGCCAGGCATGGTGGCACATGCCTGTAGTCCCAGCTACTTGGGAGGCTGAGGCAGGATGATCGCTTGAGTCCAGGAATTTGAGATTGCTGTGAGCTAGGCTGAAGCCATGGCACTCTACCCCGGGCAACAGAGCGAGACTCTGTCTCATAAAAAAAAAAAAAAGAATGACCGGTTCAACATTAAGAAATTTATGGTGGGGCCAGGCACGGTGACTCATGCCTGTAAACCTAGCACTCTGGGAGGCCGAGATGGAAGGATTGCTTGAGCTCAGGAATTCAAGACCAGTCTGAGCAAGAGTGAGACCTCATCTTTAAAAATAAAAAAAGAAAATTTTAATTAATATAAATAAAAAAAAAATGAAATTTATGTTGAACTAAGCATTCTGTAATACTCACATGGTGAAAGGAAAAAAGCATATATCATCTCAATATATGCCCAAATGCATTAGTTAAAGTATAACTTCCATTTTAGATGATGATAATAATGACAATGATGATAAACACGTTAGTAAGCAAAGAAGGGCTAAGGACATTTTTTTTATCAGAAGCCATAAGCAGCAAACTTAATGGTACAACATTAAACATTGAAAGTGTTTCTATTAAATGGGATGCTCACTATTATTGCCATTAACCAAAATGTTTTTGGAGTCTCAGAACAATGCCATTTAGGTAAGAAAAACAAATGATGGGGATAGACATTAAAAGAAACAGCAAATTATCTTTATTTCCAGACTATATTTTTTCTTTCTAGAAAATCCATGAAAACCAGTGGAAAATATTATTGAAATTAATGAGAGGTCAATAAAGTGGTTCAATGCAGGAAATACAAATCTATGACTTCCTTATATTCCAGCAATAGCCAGTTAGTAAATGTAATGAAAAAAAGAGATTCCATTCATAATTGCAACAGTAACTATAAAATGCCTGTATATAGAAAACTACCAGAAATATAGAAAACTTATATGAAGAAAACTATAAAATATTCCAAAGGAGAGAAAAAAGTTGGATAGGTGAAGCATATTGCGTAGTATAAAGCTGTTAGTTTTCCTGAACCATTTTATGGATTTAATACAGCTTCACGCAAACTCCCTATGGGATTATCTTTGGAACTTGAAAGATTGATTCCAAAGTTGTCTGGAAGAATGCATGCATGAAAAGAGTCAAGAAATTTTTGAATGGCCTCATAGCCACATGGAATAAAGACTACATTTCCCATTCTCCCTTGCAGCTAGACGGGTTCATGTGACTAAATTCTGACCAGTGAAAGCATTTTGTTGCAGCATCCAGAAATCTTTCTTAAGAGACAACCTACATGTATCCTTTCCCCTTTGTCTATCTTGCTGTTTGGAACATGAAGTCCAAGGATGAAGATGTGCGGGCTGGACTTTGAGGATGAAGTTCCCATTCTAGTAACCACAGAACAGAAAGCTAGAAAGAGCCTGGGTTCTAGAGAGAAAGAGAATCACATCATCTCCAAATTAACATGGAGCTTACTTAACATGAGAGAGAAATGAACTTTGTATCTTATTTAAACCACTGTTATTGTGGATTTTCTTCACTCACAGGTGAATCTAATCCTATTAAAACAATCTTTCATATTTTCTCCCATGTGTATATATTTATACACATGTGTATATATTTATACACATATATTTATACACATGTGTATATATTTATATATTTATATTTATATATTTATATTTATGTTCAGACCTATATAAAAACACAAACGCACAAGTTTTATATATTTTTTGTCATTGTTTTGTGAGAAAAAAAACTTTCATCTTGTTTTTCTTAGTCGATACATTGTGAAATACTATCCATGTCAGTTAGTATAGCTCTATAATAATTCATGGTTTTTGATAGCTTTAAAAAAGTATCAGAATATAGGCCGGGCGCAGTGGCTCACGCCTGTAATCCTAGCACTCTGGGAGGCCGAGGCGGGTGGATTGCTCAAGGTCAGGAGTTCGAGACCAGCCTGAGCAAGAGCGAGACCCCATTTCTACTAAAAAAAAGAGAAAGAAATTATCTGGACAACTAAAAATATATATATAGAAAAAGATAGCCGGGCATGATGGCGTCTGCCTGTAGTCCCAGCTATTCGGGAAGCTGAAGCAGTAGGATCGCTTGAGCCCAGGACTCTGAGGTTGCTGTGAGCTAGGCTGAAGCCACGGCACTCTAGCTTGGGCGACAGAGTGAGACTCTGTCTCAAAAAAAAAAAAAAAAAGTATCAGAATATATGCCCCCATCTTCCTATTAGTGCACATTTGCTTTTTTTCCATTTTTTTCCCCTCACAATTAATAAGCAAACTTTCAAACTGGTGTTCTTGTTTCTAAGAGATATAATCCTAGGAGTGCACTAGCTGGGTAAAGGGTGCGTGTATTTTGTTTTATTTTTTATTTTATTTTATTATTATTTTTTGAGACAGGGTCTCTCTCCATTGCCTTAGGAAAAAAAATAGGTTTAGCTCTTTATTTTCAATATTTATGTTCATTATTTCATTTTCTTTTTTGACACTTTCTAGAACATCCAAGACCATGATAAGTAATAACGAGCTAGGTTTCTTATTTTTTATTCATCTTTTTCAATTGCTACTATTCCTTACTTCTATCCTTGCTTGGGAAGTATGTTGGTTAGAGTCTGGTAAGAAATAGAGGGCACACTCAAGTTGTGTAATTCGAGGAAGGTTTATTAAAGAGATGACTTATAAAGGTGGGAGCAGGATGTGAGGGTGATCTGTCTGTGACATCTGTCATCCCATTGATCTCCAGGGTTGATTCAGCTGATCTGGCTGGCTAGGCAGGTGTCCCCTTCCTCCCTCATCGCTCCATGTGCGTCCCTCCCTCCCGAAGCTGCACGCTCGGTCAAAGAGGTCGACCTTGCAGGAGGACAACCTTCCCCCATAGAGGAGGACCGTTCTTGGTCAGTGGTACACAAGCAGCTGCGCTCCCCTGATAGAATCTCCAAACAAGCTCTCAAGGTGGGAGCAGAGGCAGGAAAACTATCAAAGGATGTTGCCATAGCCCTGAGGCAGCTGGCAATAGGAACTATACCACCGCTGGGTCTGAAGAGACAAGAGAAAGCTGTATGGGGTGAGATGCCTGGCTGAAGCTCAGTGGAAGAAAATGACCAACTCGAAGCAACCCCACTGGGAGGGAACCAGGGCAGCAAGTACCGGACCTCACTCTCCTTTCCCTTCCAATCTCCTGCAGGTGCCTCCTGTTGACTCAAGCCAACCAGAAACCAGAAGGCTCCTTGATAAAGTCCCTAGTGCTTAGGCTCCCAAGGCATGAGCAGAGCAGAGAAAGGTGAAGAGGGGTGGGGCAGAGATCCAGCACAGGAAGGTTTTGTGAATCGGGCTTGGAAGTCGCATACA
>CAUYSK010126951.1:0-14707 GCA_963575035.1 Avahi laniger
ATGTGCACCACCCAAATGATGGACATATTTGAAACTCGGACTTAGGGAGGGAGGTGGGGGCAAGGGCAACATATGTAACAGAAACATCTGTACCCCCATAATATGCTGAAATAAATTAAAAAAATTAAAAAAAAAAAATAAAAATAAAGATTCAGGACCCTGTTGATAAGATCTAAACTCTTCTCCTCTTACTCTTTCTTCTAGGAGGAGCTCAATCTGAAGATCAGACTTTAAGAAATCAGTATTCTGAAGGGTTAAAGGAAAAATTCAGATTAAAAGAAGTCAAATCCCATTAAAAGTGAGAAAATCAGATTTTTTTTACCTTATTATTAGTGCTGAAACCTCAATACACCCAAGCAAGATCACAGTGAAGAGAGAAGAGGGTGTCAGGTGAAGAAAGGGAATTAGATCTATGTCTGGTCTGGAGCCTTGTCATTGAATCCTGAAGTGTGCTGGGATTAGCAGAGTATTTTCGTTATAAAAGAAAACCACTAGTAAAAGCACAGTTCATTCAAATTTTAGCAAGTTATTCTTTGTGCTATACAATAAAAGTTAAAGAGGAGAACAAAAACAACTTTTGATTTGAAGAAAGTTAATGGTATTTCATTAACAAACTGTAAATAGTAACAGCATAAGCTGGATGGGAAGCTGCTTTCACAGGCCATAAATGCTTAATGTTTATTACCAATAAAAGTCAAAGGAGCATTTAGTAGAGCAGTTTACCAAACAAACATTAAATACTTTAATGTATTAGCTTCAGTGGACAGAATTAGGCTATTTAATTAGCAATGAGTAATCTGTTAAGCTTTGATTCACCACAAATGATCTGCAGCTTAATACGGGATGATACTCTTTGAAAGGAAGAGATGAGGATAAAGACCAGTTTTGAAGTAATTGAGTCCCATACAAACCTAAAAGTTGAAGAATGAATACCTGTCTTATGCTCCACAGTGTAGTGGAAAGAAAATAACTCTCTACTTCTAAGCTGTATTATTTAGAGACAGTATCCTTTATTATTTGAGCTTCACTTTCTTCATCTGAAAAATGAGTCCTATCTCACTGGGTAGCTGTGAAGATTAATAATAGAATATGCATTATTCTGGGAGATAACGAGTGTCCATATGTAATTTTACTTGATCACTTATCTTCTGCGTTGCTTTTGCTACATACTTGCACTTCCTTCTACTATTATTACTACTAATAACAATGGTGCTATTTAATGAGAACATAACAATTAAGCTGTAAAATTTGGGGGTTTTAAAAAAAATAAAATCACAGATTTTCTTTAGTGATAAACATTTATTACAAAGGCACAGAAGAAATAACCTCATTTGCCACTTGTCAACATAGATCTCTGAATTTATAATATTGGAATATATACTAGTCTTCATAGAAAAGAGAAAAAAATCACTGAAACTGCAATCTGAGCTAAGTAATACACCTTACCTGCCTTTATTGATCTATATTTTTTACTTCCCAAGATATATTTTGATTCGATTCATTTATGAAGAATGGGAGAGTTATGCCAAGCTACCTCAGAAGTGACTGGCTATCTTTGTGTCCAGCTCCTCTCCTATTTAGTCTTTCCTGATCTACTGAGCCGTAAGTAATCCCTTATTCTTTTGAAAGTTTATAAATTTAACTTGTAGCTACTCATGACTAAGTTATTTTCTACCTTAGAGTTATTTGTACAGATTTCTTAACTCCTATGGTAGAACGGACATTCCTGGAGAGCAGAAACTCTCTCACATTCATCTATGTATCTTCCGTACCATCTGGTACAGTGTATGGCATACTAGGGTCGGGGATAAAAACTAGGTTGCATTTTACATGCCAACTTCAATCAATGGATAGTTACACTGTGGTAACAAAGATTCTAACATTGTGCAGGGGTTCACAAGGAATAATAATAATGTGAAATATTGGTTAGCAGTCTTTATGTTATTAGTCACAGAATCCATCCCAAACTATACTTAATAAAGAACTTTACCAGCTCATATAAATGAATGGCTCTATGTTCTGGAACTATATCCAGTTTTAGGCATTGCAAAAATATTAGGATATTAGGGCTTCTATTCAGATTCTTTGAAATTATCTTGGATCCATCCTACTCTGTGTCGGCCTTATTGCCAGCCAAGTTCCCTTATGTTGTCATAAATGACTGTAACAGTGACAGATGCTACCTCTTTAAACCACAGAACCCAGCATGTTGATGGGACCAAGAAACATCCAGCAATACATCCTTGTGTCTATTCTTCCACACTGACTTAGATGTACATCCCTGAATTGAATACTGTGGCCAAGTGATAGGATAAATTGATTGGTTTAAATCACTTGAGTGCCAATCCCTTGAGCATATAAACTATATGAAGAGGAAACATTACTTTTGAGAATGGAGCCACAGAAAGTGATGTGCATAGGTTGACCTTATCCAGGAAGGAGGACAGAAGTGTTGTGATATCTCAGTCTAAAGTTCTGAGAGACAACCCTAAAACAATGATTTACAACTGGAGCAAAATTAAAACTAGAGGCTAATGAAAACGTGGTGGCTCATTGTATTTGCTTTATTTTTAACTATTTTTATACTTACAGAACAGTTCAAAGTAGCACAAAGGGCCCTTATATCCATCATTTTGTGACTTTTAACACTCTTGAAGGGCCTCAATCAGTTATTTTGTGGAATGTTCCTCCATTTGAGTTATTTCAGTTTTTTTATGGTGATTGGAAAGCAGTTATGTATTTTGGGCAAGAATACCACAACAATTATATTGTGACTTTCTCAGTGCATAATATCAAGGAGTTCATCTTGTCAATATGTGTTATTACTAATGACGTTAACCATGCTCACTCAATTAAGTTGGTGTCTGTTGAATTTCTCAAATGTAAAGTTTCTATATTTCTCATTGTACTTTATAAATATCTTGGAGAACATACATTGAGACTATACATTAATACTATCCCATTTCTCATTTAACTTGCATTCACTAATTTTAGCATACATCAGTGGATCTTATCTAGAGAATTTGTTACTGTGGTTTTTACATAATTTGATTCTCTATTTCTGTCTTTTCTTTACATTTATCAATTTGAAGTTTGTTGTGAAGAAGAACTCTCTTCTCCTACATGAATTTATTTATTTAATCATTTATTTATATTAGTAAAGACTCATAAATACTTACTAGGTTAAAATCTAATACTACAGTTACTTTGTTCCTCCAGTTATACAAGCTTACAGGCCATTAGTTCTTTCCTGTTGACAAGTGTATTTTGTTTGTTTTTGGTGTGTGTTTTCTTTCTCAGTTCTTTTGAATTAAAATTTTTATTTTTGTGAAAATTAAAGATTAATATACAATTGAAACAAATAACTCAGAAAAACCCCATGTACCCTTGACATAGTTAACCCCAACAGGTAACATTTTGCAAAACTACTGTATAGTATTACAACTATGATATTGGTATATAATCCACTGATCTTATTCAGATTTCCCCCGGTGTACATGTCCTAATTTCTGAGATTGTATGTATATGGTATGTATGTGTGTTAAATTCCATGAAGTTTTATCAAATGTTTAGGCTTGTCTGTTGAATCAAAATACAGACACTTACAGCACAAGTATCCCTAGTATTTCCCTTTTATAAGTTTCCTCCCTGAATATCCTCACTCTTTAACCCTTCTTAATCATCACACTATTTTGCATTTTTATAATTTTGTAATTTTCAAGTTTGTTATATAAATGAAATCTGTGGGATTCAGCAAAAGCAGTCCTAGGGTGATAATTTGTAGACTTAAATGCTTAGATCAAAAGGACAGAAAGATTACAAGTCAACCAGCTAGAGAATTGTCTCCAGGAACTAGAAAAGGAAGAGTAAACCAAAACCAAACACAACAGAAGAAAAAAAATCATTAAGGTCAGAGCAGGACTAAATGAAATTAAAAAAATACAGAAGATAAATGAAAAAAAAAGTTGGTTCTTTGAAAATATAAACAAAATGTTAGATGTCTCATTAGGTTAACCAGAAATAGAAAAGAAAGGACCCAAATAAGCCTAAACACAAATGAAAAGGAGATATTACAGCTGACCACAGATGTACACAAGATCATCTGTGTATACTACATAAATATCTATGCACAAAAACTGGAAAACATAGAGGAAATGTATAAATGCCTGGAAACACACAACCTCCTCAACCTGAATCAGTAAGAAACAGACATCGTGAACAGACGAATACTAAGCAGTGAGATTGAAGCAATGATAAAAACTCTACCAACAAGAAAAAGCCCCACTTTACTATACAAATAGAAGCAAAACAAAAGACAATATGATCCTTTCAATAGACACAGAAAAAGCATTTGACAAAATTCAACACCCTTTTATGATAAGAATGCTTAACAAAATAGGCATAGAAAGGGCTTCCCTAAAATTTATACAAGCCACATATAACAAACCCACAGCCAACATCATACTGAATGGGGAAAAATTGAAAGCATTCCCACTTAGAACTGGAACCAGGCAAGGTTGCCCACTATCTCCACTTCTATCCAACATAGTGCTAGAAGTCCTTGCTACAGCAATTAGACAAGAGAGTGGAATTAAGGGCATCCAAATGGGGGCAGAAGATATCAAACTCTCACTCTTTGTTGATGAAATGATATTATATCTAGAAAACCCCAAGGATGCAACCAAGGGACTCCTAGAATTGATAAATGAATTCACTAAAGTCTCAGGATACAAAATCAATACACGGAAATCATAGGCCTTCATATACGCCAATAACAGTCAAACTGAGAACCAAATCAAAGACTCAATACCCTTCACAATAGCAACAAAGAAAATAAAGTACCTAGGAATATATTTAACTAAGGAGGTAAAAGACCTCCACAGGGAGAACTATGAAACACTGAGGAAGGAAATATCAGAGGATGTAAACAGGTGGAAAACCATACCATGCTAGTGGATCAGCAGAATCAACATTGTTAAAATGTCTATACAAGTCAAAATGATGTACAGATTCAATGCAATTCCTATTAAAATAACAACATCATTTTTTACAGATATAGAGAAAATAATTTTATGCTTCGTATGGAACTAGAGAAGATTCTGTATAGCAAAAGCAATCCTAGGCAATAAAAGCAAAATGGGAGGTATCAATCTACAGGACTTCAAACTATACTACAAGGCTATAGTAATGAAAACAGTTTGATATTGGAAAAAGAACAAGGACATCGAACAGTGCAACAGAACTGAGAACCCAGATATAAAATAATCCTCATATAGCCATCTAATCTTTGACAAATCAGACAAAAACATACACTGGGGAAAAGAATCCTTATTTAATAAGTGGTGCTGGAAAAACTGGATAGCTACATGTAGAAGACTGAAACAGGGTCCACACCTTTCACCTCTCAAAAAATTAACTCACGGTGGGAAACAGACTTAAACCTAAGATGTGAAACGATTATAATTCTAGAAGAAAATGTGGAAAAAACTCTTGTAGACATTAGTCTAGGGAAAAAATTTATGAAGAACACTCCAAAAGGAATCACAACAACAACAAAAATAAATAAATGGGACCTGATCAAATTAAAAAGCTCCTTCACAGCCAAAGAAACTGTCACAAGAGCAAACAGACAATCTTCAGAATGGGAGAAAGTTTTTGCATGCTACACATTCGATAAAGGGCTGATAACCAGAATCTATTTAGAACTCAGGAAAATCACCAAGAAAAAATCAAACAACCCTATCAAAAAGTGGGCAAAGGACATGAACAGAAACTTTTCAAAAGAAGACAAAATAATGACCAAGAAACATATGAAAAAATGCTCAACATCTCTAATCATCAGGGAAATGCAAATCAAAACCACAATGAAATATCACTTATCTCCAGTGAGACTGGCCTTTATCAAAAGTCCCAAAGCAATAAATGTTGGCATGGATGCAGAGAGATAGAAACACTCATACACTGCTGGTGGGACTGCAAACTGGTGCAACCTCTGTGGAAGGAGATACCTAAAGAGATACAAGTAGATCTACCATTTGATCCAGCAATCCTATTACTGGGCATCTACCATAAAGAAAAAAAGACATTCTATAAAAAAGACATCTGTACTCAAATGTTTACAGCAGCACTATTCACATTTGCAAAGATGTGGAAACAACCCAAGTGCCCATCAATACATGAGTGGATTAATAAAATGTGGTATATGTATACCATAGAGTACTATTCATCTATAAGAAACAATGGCAATATAGCACCTCTTGTATTTTCCTGGATATAGCTGGAACCCATTCTACTAAGTGAAGTATCCCAAGAATGGAAAAATAAGCACCACATCTACTCACCAACAAATTGGTTTCACTGATCAACACCTAAGTGCACATATAGGAATAACATTTATCAGGTGTCATGCTGATGGGAGGGGGGAGGAAGGGATGGGTATATACAAACACAATGAGTGCGATGCGCACCATCTGGGGCATGGACACGCTTGACACTCTGACTGTGGGGGAAGGGGCAAGGGCAGTGTAACCTAGACATTTATACCCCCATAATATGCAGAAATAAAAAAATAAAAATAAAAATAATTTATACATATAAAAAAAACAAAAAGGCCCAGACCAGAGAAACTCAGAGCCAAATCTAACAGACCAACAAAAGAGAAATGGCAACCATACTGCAAAAGCTATTTCATAACATTGAGAAGGAAGGAATCCTCCTCAACTCATTCCACGAAGCCAATATCACCTGGATACCAAAGCCAGGAAAGGACACGACAAAAAAGAAAATGACAGACTGCTATTGCTCATTAATATAGACACATAAATTTTCAAGAAAATTCTAATAAAAAGAATTCAGCAGCACATCAAAAAAATAATCTTCCATGACCAAGTAGGCTTCACGCCAGGGATGCAAGGATGGGTCAACGTAAGGAAATCCAGAAATGTGATTCACCACATAAACGGAAGCAAAAACAAAGATAATATGATTATATGAGTAGATGTAGAAAAATCACTTGACAAAATTCAGCACTGTCTCATCATAAAAAACTCTTAACAAAATAGACATAGATGGAATATACCTCAAAATTATAAAAATCATATATGACAAACACACAGCCAACATGATACTGAATGGGGAAAACTTGAAAGCATTCCCACTCAGAACTGGAATAAGACAAGTGTGTCCAATGTCACTACTTCTATTCAAAATTGTGCTAGAACTACTTTTCAGAGCAATCAGGCAAGAGAAGGAAATCAAGTGTATCCAAATGGGTAAAGGGGAGATCAAACTATCGCTCTTTGATGATCCTGTGATCTTTTGTCTAGAAAACCACAAAAATTCCACCAAGAGACTCATGGAATAGATAAATAAATTCAGCAAAGTCTCAGGTTACAAAAGCAAGATATGCAAATCAGTGGCATTCCAATACATCAACAACATTCAAGTTCAGAATCAAATCAAAAGGTCAATAGCTTTTACAATAGCTACAAAGAAAATAAAATACCTAAATAAACTATATTTAGCAAAGGTGTTAAAAGATCTCTACAATTATAACAGGAAATCACTGAAGAAGGAATTTGCAGATGATGTAAACAAATGGAAAAACATATGCTCCTGGATTGGCAGAATCAACATTGTTAAAATGTCCATACTACCCAGAGTGATTTACAGATTCAGTGTAATCCCCATAAAAATGCCAACATCATTTTTTGAATATTTAGAAAAAATAATTCTATGCTTCGTTTAGACCTGGAAAAGAGCCCAAATAGCAAAAGCAACCTTAAGCAAAAGGAACAAATCTGGAGGCCTCACTTTACCAAATTTTACCCTATACTACAAGGCTATAATAATCAAAACAGTATGATAATAGCACAAAAATAGAGACATAGACCAATGGCACAGAACAGAGAACCCAGATATAAAACCATCCATATATTAACATCTTATCTCTGACAAAGTACACAGCAATATACATTAGGGAAAACATCCCTATTCAATACATGGTGCTGGAAAAACTGGATAGCCACATGGAGAAGATTGAAAGAGGATACATATCTCTTACCACTTACAAAAATTAATTCAAGATGGATCACAGACTTAAAGACATGAAACAATAAGAATTCTAGAAGAAAATGTTGGCAAAGCTCTTCTAGATATCGGCCTAGGCAAAGAAGTTATGATGAGGACTTCAAGGGCACTCACAGCAGCAACAAAAATAAACAAATGGGACTAATTAAATTAAAAAGCTTCTTCACAACTAAGGAAACAATCAACAGACCAAATAGACAGCCTACAGGATGGGAGAGAATATTCACATGCTATACATCCAATAAAAGACTAATAACCAGAATCTACAAACAACTCAAGCAAATCAGCAAAAAAAAAAAAAATCAAACAACACCATTGAAAAGTTGACAAAAGACAATGACAGAAGCTTTTCAAGAGAAGATAGACTAATGGCCTCTAAACATATGAAAAAATGCTGAACATCACTAATCATCAGAAAAATGCAAGTCAAAACCACAATGAGATATCACCTAACTCCAGTGGGAATGGCTTTTCTCAAATGGTCCCAAAACAGGAGATGCTGTCCTGAATGTGGAGAGAAAAAAACACTGATACCTTGTTGATGGGACTGCAATTTAGCTTCTAAAGGAAGCATAGAATTATTTTCTCTAGATCTTCAAAAAACGATGTTGGTATTTTGATGGCAATTACATTGAATCTGTAAATGACTTTAGGTATTATATCATTTTAACAATGTTGATTCTGTCAGTCCATGAGCATGGTATATTTTTCCATTTATTTACATCATCTGAAATTCCCTTTCTTAGTGATTTCCTATTCTCTTTGTAGAGATCTTTTACCTCCTTTGCTAAATATATTTTATTTAGGTATTTTATTTTCTTTGTAGCTATTGTAAAAGCTATTGAGCTTTTGATTTGATTCTGAGCTTGACCGTTGTTGATGTATAGGAATGCTACTGAATTGTGTACATCTATTTTGTAACCTGATCCTTTGCTTAATTTATCTATCTATTTCAGGAGTCTCTTGGTGGAATCTTTGTGATTTTCTAGATAAAAGATCATATCATCAGCACAGAGAAATAATTTGACCCCTGCTTCCTTATTTAGATACCCTTTATTTTCTTTTCTTGCCTGATTACTCTGGCTAGGACTTCTTACACGATTTTGAATAGAGGTGGTAACAATGGACATCCTTTTCTTGTTCCAGTTCTGAGTGGGAATGCTTTCAACTTTTCCCTATTCAATGTGATATTGGCTGTAAATTTGTCATATATAGCTTTTATAATTTTGAGATAAATTCCATCTATGCCTATTTTGTTAAGAATTTTTATCATGAAATGTGCTGAATTCTGTCAAGTTCTTTTTCTGCATTTATTTATATGAGCATATGATTTTTTTTTGCTTCTTTTTATGTGGTGAATCACATTTATGGATTTATACATATCGAACCATCTTTGCATCTCTAGGATAAAACCCAGTTGGTCAAGGTGGACTATTCTTTTTTTTTTTTTTTTTTTTGATGTGCTGCTGAATTTGCTTTGTTAAAATATTATTGATTTTTTTTAATCTGTATTCATGAGGCATAGTGGTCTATAGTTTTCTTTTTTCATTGTGTCCTTTCCAGGATTTAGTATGAAGGTGATACTGGCTTTGTAGAATGAGTTGGGGAGGATTCCTTCCTTTTCAATATTATGAACTAATTTTTATAGTATGTGTACCAATTCCTCTTTGTTTGATAAAATTTGGCTATGAAACCATCTTGTATGGAACTTTTTTGTTGGCATTTTTGTATTACAGTTTCAATTTCATTGGTCATAATTGGTCCATTCAGGTGTTCTGTTGCTTCTTCATTCAGCCTTGGGAGGTTGTGTGTTTCTAGGAATTTATGAATTTCCCCAGTGTTATCGAGTTTATGTGCATAGAGATTTTGATATTATTTACAGATGATGTTTTGTATTTCTGTTATCTGTTGTAATGTCACCTTTTTCATTTCTGATTGAGCTTGTTTGTATCCTTTCTTTTCCATTTCTGGTTAATCTATCTAGTGGTCTATCAATTTTGTTTATCTTTTCAAAGAACAACTCTTTTGTTTCATTAATCTGTATTTATTTTATTTTCAATTTCATTTAGTTCTGCTCTCTCCTTAGTTATTTCTCTTCTGCTCAGTTTGGGTTTCTTTTGCTTTTCCTTTCTTAGTTCATTGAGATGATTCATTAGATTGTTGATTTATGATATTTCTGTCTTTTTGATGTGAACATATAATGCTATGTATTTTCCCCTTAGGACTGCTTTTGCTGAATCCCACGGATTTTGATAACTTGTGTCCCCTTTGTCATTCAGTTCGAGGAATCTTGATTTCCACCTTAGTTTCCTCATTGACCCAATAATTGCTCAGCAGTAGGTTGTTTAATTTCCATGACTTTGTGTAGAATCGAGTGCTTCCTTAGATGTTATTTTCTAATTTTACTGTGTTCTGAGAAGAAATATGTATGCTTTCTATTTTTCAATTTGCTGAGACACATTTTGTGGCCTAAGTTTTGATCTATCTTAGAGAATGTTCCATGTGCTGATGATAAGAATGTATATTCAGTCATTCTGGGATAGAATGTTCTGTAAATGTCTGGTAGACCTATTTGTTCTGGTGTCCAATTTAAGTCCTGTGTTTCTTTATTTATTTTCTGTTTGGAGAATCTGTCCAGTTCTGTCTGTGGGGTGTCAAGTTCCCCATCAATTATCATGTTGCTGTTTATCTCTTTCTTTAGATCTAGTAGAGTTTGTATCATGAATCTGTGTTCACCTACGTTAGGTGTATAAATTTTTAGTATTATTATGGCTTCTTGATAAATTGTTCCCTTTACCATTATATAATGACCCTCTTTGTCTTTACTATTATTGACTTTAAGTCTATATTATCCGATATGAAAATGGCTATACTTGCTTTCCTTTGATTTCCATTTGCATGGAATATTGTTTCCCAGCCCTTCCCCTTGAGTCTGAATGAGTCATTGTGGATTAGATGTGTTTCTTGTAGACAGCAAATACTTGGCCTGTCTTTTTTTTATCCAATCAGCCAGCCTATGCCTTTTGAGTGGGGAATTCAAGCTGTTCACATTTATTGAATGGATTGATATGTGGGGTGCATTTCTTTTCATTCTGTTGAGTAGAATCTTGTTGCTTTATTTTAAATCTTTAGCCATTATTTTATACGGCCTCTGAGTTTTAGCTTTTGAGGAATTTTACACTCATTAGTGTCTATTGTTCTGATAAATGTATAATGCAGTTCTGAGCCCTCCTGCAGGGCAGGTCTGGTCTTGATAAATTTATTCAGTGTTTAATTCTCTATGAAAGTCTTTATTTCTCCCTCATATAAGACACTTAGTTTTGCAGGGTACAAAATTCTAGCCTGGCCATTATTCTGTTTAAGAAGTCTGAAGATGGTTCCCCAGTCCCTTCTAGCTTGTAAGGTCTCAGTTAAGAAGTCTGCAGTTAGCCTGAGATGTTTTCTTTTGTAAGTTAACTGATATTATTACCTTATGGCTTACAGGAATTCTGACTTTATGTTAACTTTGGTCACTCTAATGAGTATGTGTTGCGGTGATTGCCTTTTTCAATGAATCTCCCAGGTGTCCTTTGAGCTTCTTGTACCTGAATATCTAAATTTCTGGAAGATCTGGGAAATTTTCTTCTATTATTCTCTCCAATAGTTTTTGCAACCCTTGTGTGATTTCTTCTTCACCCTCAGGAATACCTATAATTCTTATGTTTGGCCTTTTTACATAATCCTGTATTTCTTGCAGACTTTGTTCCTTCCTTTCAATTCTCTGCTCTTTATCTTTGACTGATTTATATAATTTGAAGGTGTTGTCTTCAAGCTGTGAGATTCTTTCTTCCTCCCAGTCTAGTCTATTATTAATATTTTCCACTGTGTTTTGAATTTCCTTGAATGAATTTTTTATTTTCAAAGTTTTATTTGATTTTTCTTAATAAATTGATTTATTTAATGAATTTTGCTTTCATTTCCTGAATTTTTTTGTATGATTTCTTTTTGCTAGTTTTCCATTTTCTCTTACATTTCATTGAGCTTACTTATAATCCATATTTGGAATTCTTTATCTGTTATTTTAATATTCTGATATTGGTTGGTATCCATTTCTAGAGAGCTGGTGTTCCCTTTTGAAGGTGACCTTCACTCTGATTTATCATACTTGTAAAGTTCTTTTGCTGATTCCTTCTCATCTGGAGCAGCTGTTGCTTCGCATTTTTGGATTTTCTTTTGTTTAGATAATGTCACACCTAGTTTAATCTCCGAGATAGTAAGTGGTGCTTGTGGGTGAGAATTCATGATTGAGTCAGAAAATTCTGTAAAGGGCATGCAAATTGATCTCCCTGTCAGTAGATGGTGCTTGCCATAAGGAACAAGCTGAAATATTGTTTTAGAGTCCTATGACCAGCTCTAGTCCCTTAGGAGAACACTCAAATGCCCCAAGTGGTGGATGGGATCATGGAAATTCTTTATCACAGCAGAGGTGGGTGTGGGATTGCAGCTGGGCAGGGCTGGGTAAGGTGAGCTTTACCTCAGGCTCCACAAAAGGTGGCAACTTATCTGTCTCAGCAGGGGTCAAAGGTCTGCTCTTAGCTTCTGGGAAAAGCTGTTTTGGAGGTCCTGAAGTGGCCCTACCCAACCATAAAGTCTGCTTGTGGAGGTGGAGCCATATGAGATTCATAATATGGCAGTGGGATGGACCTTGCTCTTCTCTTCCCTCCTTTGCTCTGAGGTTTCCTCCTCCTAGCATTTCCAGCCAGCAGGAGATCAAACCAGCCAGGTTCCCCCACAACTATGTTGCAGGCTAGGAAGTTTCCTGTTCAGGATCCCATCTTGAGCTGAGAGCATGGCCCTCCTATATGGGGAGGGTTTCCTTGTGAGCATACTGTAACTAGAACTCACATTGCACTCTTCCCCCTGATCTGCCCATGCAGGCTCCCTCACCTCCCCAGTCTAATTCACAAATCTCCCCTCCCTGCACCCAAGCAATGCAATCAAGACCTGGGGGTACAGGATCTGGCCTGTGGGTCCATTCATGGGTCCCCAAAGATCAATCCCTGGCCATGACAAGGAGAAGCACACTGGTCCTGAGTTGCCCAAAGATGCCCAAGCAGGTTCAATGTCCCTCCACCTTGGAGTGTGCCCCATTCTGATGGAGTTGCTGGGAAAGCAGCACCAGGGAGAACTAATGGGCAAGGAGCTCACAGCCTGAGCACCCCTCAGTCCGCTGCAGGGCCCCGAGAGGAAATGTCTGAGTCCCAGTCTCTGTGGAAGCCTTGGTGTGGTGGCTCAATTGTCTCTCTCAGCAGCCATGGGTGGCAGGGGGGAAAGATAGATAAGGAGTCCGAATGGAGAAAAGCTAACACTCTGGTTATGCCCATCCTTTCTCCAGGAGGCCACTTGCCCTGAATATCCAGACATCAGGGTCATGTCGTTCACTCAGGGCCCACTGGATCCCTGTGGCTCTGCAGTCTGGGATGGAGTTGGAAAATGTCTTTGTGGGAGTTAAAAAGATGGACCCTGAGGAGTCGAAGTCCCCGGAAAGGACAAAGGCACACAGTGGGTAGAGATACAATATGGCACCTGCCATCCTGGCTCAGGTCTGTGGGGTAGGAAGCACCCCAGGGAGCTGGGAGCCTGGTGCCCTGTCCACAAGAAGCTCCCGGCAGACTGGCAGCAGCAGCCTCTGTGCTTGTGTGAGCAGAAGTTCACTCCAGCAGCTTGGGAACCCAGTGTCTGTCAGAGATGTGAGTGGGAGAGAAACAAACCACACCATCTACCTTTCTCACTGGACTCCAAGCCTCTGAGGGATTGATCTCTACCAATACATTGTTCCTTCCTGTTCTGCTCCACAACTTCTTCCCATGGAGAAGGTCCTTGTTTTATTTCTGATCATAGGGTGAAAACATTCAGTCCTTCATCATTAAATATTAGTGTTTGATGTAGGCATTTTTGTAGGTACTATTTTCTAAGTTGAGGTAGTTTTCTGTACTCCTAAAATGCTGAGAGCTTTTATCATAAATGAATGTTGGATTTTATCATATTTTTGTATGTGTCAATTGATACAATACTTAGATTTTTAGTTAGTTAGCCTATTGATATATTTGATGATACTGATTGATTTTCTATTTTAAAGAAGCCTTGAATATCTGGAATAAATACCACATGGTTATGGTATATATTTACTTTATCCATTGTTGAATTTAATTTGATAATATTTTACTGAGGATTTTTGGATCCAAGTTTATGAGAGATATTGGATGGAAATTTTCTATTTTTCTTCTGTCTTTGTCTGGTTTTGATATTACAATAATACTGGCTTCGTAAAATGAGGTGAGATGTGTTCCTCCCTTCTTCTGTATTTTGGAAGAGACTGTGTAAAATTGGTGCTAACTTTTCTTTAAACATTTGGCAGAATTATCCAGTGAAACTGTCTGGGTATTTAGATTTCAGTTATGGGAATTATTTAGTTATTAATTAAAAATTTGTAATAGGGGGGAGGAGAAAAATGGCGGATTAGGGGAGACCTCCTGGCTCTCTGCTCCCACAGTGGGAGGTGAAGAACACGGACACCCACACGCGAGTGAGGCGCTCTCCCACAGGATCGGCTTTGCGAAACTGCAAAGAAGCAGCGAGG
>CAUYSK010126952.1:0-51253 GCA_963575035.1 Avahi laniger
TCACTCAGTCTTTTAATTGGAGAATTTAGTTCATTTACAGTCAATGTTATTATTGATAGATAATAAATTACTACTGTCATTTTGTTACTTGTTTTCTAATTTTGTAACTCATTTTTTCCTTTCTTACTTTCTTTGTGGTTAAGTGATTTTCCCTGGTGGTATATTTTAATTTGTTGCATTTTAATTTCAGTGTATCTATTATAGGTTTTTGCCTTTTTTACCATGAGAATTACAATAAACATCCCAGAGTTATAACAAATTATTTAAAGTTCATACCAGCCTAACTTTGATCACAAAAGAAAAAAGAAACAAACTAAAAGATGCTTTACGTATTAATAACCTTCTCCCATCACATTTTGAGTTTTGGATGTCACAATTTATACTTTCACATATTGCCTATTTTTTAACAAATTGTTGTCAGTACCATTTTTCAATAGTTTTGTCAGTAAATGCATTTCACTCTACATTTCTTCCTAGAAAAGATAAATCATCACTTTAAAAATTAAACCAACAATAAAATTTCATATTTAATAACAGAATAAACTGGTCATGATTCCAATCATGAACTAAATATTAAGCTTTCCAAGGACTTTGAAGTACAAACTAGAAGAAAAAGGAAGCCTTAGTATTAAACTGTATTATCTCAAATCTCTAAAATAATATAGTCTTTATCTTACAATATCACAGTTTTAAAAGGCTTATCAAAATACATTAATTAGAGGTACCAAAACTAGGGGTGTAATGAAATACATAATCATCAAGGAAGGTACCGTTTGAGACCCTGCTGGACACAATAGAATGTCAGAGGAAGTAGAGGAAATCATTTCAACGTAATAAAATGATTTTTACCACTTGCCTGATACTGTTAGAATTTTACTATATTTTAACTACTCTTATCCTCATCTCACTTTTTCCATTTTTGTTAGCATTTTAATTTCATTCATATTTTAAATTCTGGGCCGGGCGTGGTGGCTCACACCTATAACTCTAGCATTCTGGGAGGCCGAGGTGGGAGGATCACTCGAGGTCAGGAGTTCGACACCAGCCTGAGCAAGAGCGTGACCCCGTCTCTACTAAAAATAGAAATAAATTAGCTGGACAACTGAAAATATACATAGAAAAAATTGGCTGGGCATGGTGGCGCATGCCTGTAGTCCCAGCTACTTGGGAGGCTGAGGCAGGAGGATTGCTTAAGCCCGAGAGTTTGAGGTTGCTGTGAGCTAGGCTGATGCCACGGCATTCTAGCCTGAGCAAGAGAGAGAGACTCTGTCTCCAAAAAAAAAAAAAAAAAAAGATTCTATAAGACATTACAATTATTGTTTTTGCAAAGTCAGTATTCATTTCAATTTTCCCTCATTATTTACCTTTCTAGTATTCTTTATTCCTTTTGGCATTACTATTTTTCTATCTGGGTGAATTTTCCCTCCTTTTAGTATTCCTTTTGTTTCAGACAGGCTGGTGTTAAATTCCCCTTATTTTTGTGTATCTGAAAAAATCTTCATTTTACTTTCATTTTTGAAGGCTTTTTTTTTCTAGATAATAATTCTACACATTCAGTATTTATCTTTCAGTACTTAGAGATGGCATTCCACTGCCTTCTGACTTACAGCATTTCTGTTGAAAAGTCAGCTCTAAGTTTTATTATTGCTTCTTTGAGGGTAATATAACTTTTTATCCATTGGTTGATTTTTTTGTCCCTCTTTGGCTTTTAGAAATTTGCCTATGATATTCCCAGGTGTGGGTTGCAAAATGAGGACTTCTTAGAATTTTAGGTCTGACTCAACAGCTCCTTACAAAGAACCAGGATGCAGTAAATATTCCCAAGAGAGAAACAGCCACACATTTAAGGCCTTTCATGTTTTTAATTTATCACTCCCACCCATTCAACCAATAAACTTCTCACAGATTAGTTTTTTCCTCAATAGATTTTTTTTCCCCTTTTCTAGGACCAATCTTCAGTTTGTGCCCAGAATCCACAAGTGCCCTAGGGAACAAATTTCTCCCAATAGTCAGATAAAGTGAGAACATTTTTCTTCTCTTTGAAATTTTAGCTCAGCTACTCTTCCTTGATTCTGTTGTTCTCTGATTTTTTAAAAAATATTATATATATTTTAGAAATGGGCTCTTGCTGTGTTGCCCAGACTGATGTCAAACTCCTGGCCTTAAGGGATCCTCCCACCTTGGCCTCCTAAAGTGGTGGGATTACAGGCATGAGTCACTGTGCCTGGCCATAAAATATTATGATTTTTCTAATTGTTCCAGAAGAGCATTGGCCTGCTAGATAAAATAAATGGGTGAACTGGGCCAGGTTGAATATAAACTAAAACCAAAATCAGTGATAACCGATAACTGACATTTAACCTCAGTGTGGATGGTATATTTGTTTTCTTTTGTCACATAAAAATTACCACAAACTTGATGATCAAAACAACACACATGTGTTATCTCTCAGTCTCTGTGAATCCGTAGGCTCAGCATAGCCTAACTGGGTCCTCCTGCCAGAGTTTCACAAGGCTGCAATAAGTATATTGTTGAGATTACATTCTCTTTTACAACTCAGGATATTCTCCTAAACTCACATAGTGGTCGGCAGAATTCAGATTCTTGTGGTTGTAGGCCTGAGGATCCATTTTCTTGCAGTCCATCAGCTGGGAACTTCTCTTAATACAGGAGGACACTTGCAGTTCCCTGGCAAGTGGCCCTCTCCCAAGTACTCACGCAGGCTCTCTTACAACATGGCAACTTCCTTCCTCAATGTCACAAGGAGGATCTCTCACCAGTCTGCTAAGATGGAGTTTTCTATGATGTAACTTAATTATAGGATTGACTATCCCATCACCTTTTCCATATTTTCTTTTCTAGAAACAAGTCATAGTTTCCTCCTGCACGAAAGGAAAGGGGATTGATTATATTAGGTCATGATGCATTGGTGTCACCTCATTATCCTCATCACAGTGATACAATTAAGAACAGCAGGAATTGTGGTGAGCTAGAGAACACGTACCCTCTCGGTCAACGGGTGCTGCTATTCAGCTGAAATGCTATTCTGCTTTCTATGATGAATGCAGAGCCAATATTTTTAAAGCTTCCAATATATTGAGAAGTGGAGAAACCATTAATAGAATTCTAGATATTTATAAGAAAATAAAATGTTGATGAAAACACACTGTACAGGCTAATAATTGTCAGGCCAAATAAAACAAATCTGCAGGCTACATACAGCCTCAGAGTTACCAATTTTCAGCCTCTGATCTACTAACAAATCTTGTAGCCAAAGAAGGCTCTTCAACATCAAAAAGTAAGGGAAGACATATATCCAGAGAAAAATGCAGACCCTATAAGAAAGTACTTAGGAATATAAATCTAAGTAGAAATCATAGACTACCCTCTCTCACTATGCAAACACACATTCACATGCACTATTTTGTTAGCCAATATTTTCCCTCATCCAAAGATGTGTGGTAATCGTAAATAAAATAAACAAAATGAGACCTATCTATAGAACCTATACCATAGCAGGAAAAATGGTAAGTTCATGAAGAAGAGACACTTCAGGAAATAGTACCCAAGAAAACAAGCTAAAGTTGCAATAGTTTTATATGATCATAAAATATGTGAGAGCAATGAGTAATTTAATCTTACCAAGATTAATGTGTAAGATTTCAAAAAAGGGTATAATACAATAGAAAATATGTGTTTATTCCCACACTCTATAAACATTTATTTCATGCTTTTATGTTCTAGGCTTGGTACCAGGCACTAGGAATTCAGTAGAGAACATGATAAGCAAGGTCTTTACTGTCACTTTATTGGGCGAGGGTCAAGACAATAATAAAGAAATAAACCAATTTTTTAAAGGATCATTACAATGATTAAGTGCGCTAAATGACATAAGCAGGGGGAAAATGGAACACAAAAGAGTACATCAAATTCAAAAGGAGTTGGTGCAGTGGTGTGGGGACCGATTTAGAATCAGCATCACGGCACTGGTCAGCTGTGCTGCAATAACGAGTAGCCTCAAACTAGCTCTCCGTGGCCTAGAAAGCAGGGTCCTTTCCCTGCCTGTGCTGTGTGGCTGCAGGCTGGTTTTGGCTCTGCTCCACATGACATCTCATTCTAGGACCCCGGTTGGAAGCGAAGCCTTAATCTGGGCTGTGCAACTCTCTTGACAAAGGGAAAGAACAAGCAAGTTGGCAAAAACTCACAGTGACTATAAAAAACTTCTGGGTGGAACTGCTACCGTGTCATTTCTGCTTACACTCTATTTGTCAATGCAAGTCACATGCCAGACATGGTAAGAGGCTGGGAAAACACACTTCTCTTACAAGGAAACTAGTAGCTAATTGGGAATAATACAATTCCCTATAAGCACTAAGACTCTGCATTACATTACTGAGCTTCAAAAATAAAGAAAAATGTCCTTGGCATCAGGGTTGAAAAAAAAAGAAAGTAGAGGGATGGGAGAAAATTAATATTTTATAGCAACACTCCATAGCCAGTGGTCATTAGATATTTCTATGTGAAAGAACACATGACTCAAGAATTTTATAACCAGTCAAGATAGGTCCAGATAGTCTGTTGACAACCAGGTATCATTTTGTCCTTTTTATGTTCTCCCCTGTGTTGCAAGATATAGAGACTGGGGACACTATTTTCTGCAATCCCAGCCAGCAGATTTTCAGATTGGCTTCTGCCAGTGAGAGGAACTTGCACAGATTTAGAAGGCAGCAGAATTGCAGATGCCATCACGGCCTGGGGCAGGTAGCAGGCAGCACTGAGGCTTTGGCAAATGGCAGCTCGTAGGCGTCCTCCCGCATGTCACCCATTTGGGTGCTAGAATCCACGGACTGAGAGCATAGCGATCATTGTCCTTTCTGATTTCCTGAGTGTCAGCTGCCCTGACTTTCCCTGTTTCAGCTCTTTCAACAATTTAGTAAACCTCTAACAGCCTCCCTTAAATTCCTTTCTTCTTGAAGTGCCTGGAGTGATTTTCTTTTCCCTGGTGGACCTTGACTGAATACATACAAAATCTGGTGGCTACGAAAACTCAGGCAATAACCATCCACATTCTTTTAAAAAGTGTCTAGATATAAAATACAATTTTAAAAAAAGAAAACAAAGATCTTAAGAATAGGCAAGTGAATATAAATATATAAAACTAGAGAAATATAGTATAAATATATAGAACTAGGGAAATATAGAACCAAGACTTAAAAAACTGGGAGAAAGTAATTACAGAATATGATGTAAATGTTACAAACTGGACATTGTAATATTCAGAGCTTCCAAAATCCAGGAGTGTATATTATTGATTGATTTACAGGAGACATACTTTTATATTTATAAAGACACATATATATATATATTTGTATTTATGTATTTGTTTGTTCCCACTAGAATGTGAACTCCATGAAGACATGGACTTCGGCTGTTTTGTTAATTTATGTCCTCAGTGCCTAGAGTTGTACCTGGCACCAAATATGCACCCAGTGTATATTTATTAAATCAACGAGTAGATGAGTTTGCTGCCTGACACACAATGATTCTTCCTCTCCCGCCACGATGCCATGATTTGCTAGTGAGTTAGAATAAGCTACCCTCATCCCACACGGATGTTTCTCTGTGCTGTCTTCCTCCACACTTAGCTTAGAGATTTTATAGCAAATTATTTTGGAAACCCTCTCATTTTATACATTGGAGTTTGTTTAGTTCCTAACCACACTGGTTGTTATTTCTCTCTCACTATATTTGATAAAGCCAAATATATTTTATGATATTTATCTACAAAATATATTTAAAGGATCTTGACTTCAGGGAGACAGTGGAGAAGAAAGTATGCCTGTGTGTGTGTGTTGTGTTATGTGCTTGTTTAAAGTTTTTACTAAAAAATATAGTTATTTTTGACCTTGACTAACCCTGATGTCTGAGACAATTTTTCATTTAGTAAAACTAATCTATATTGGATATGCTTCTTTTTTTTAATGTTTAGCAAGAGGTTGTAGATAATGTTCTTTTCAGATGCCATACTCATCCCAAATAAGCCAAAAGAATATTACTGAATTGTCAAAGATACTATGAAGTAGTATAACTTAAAATATTATTTTGAGAAATATGAAGATTGCATCTCATTAGATCTATTGTTTTAATTAAGAATATAGGACATCCATGTTTCATGTAGATTTCAGCATTTCAGCATCACAGAACTTGTACTGATTGAAGTTCAACTTATTTACAATTTATAATGAAATGTAATTACTGCATTTCTCTTAATTTTCAACTGGTAAGTAGTAATCTCTCCATTGACATCAATAGAAAACAAAAAACGAAACAATACCAGCCTCTCCCCTTGGCAAGAAGTGTTTATGGCTGTATATAATGCAGATAAGTTTGTTTGAGAATGTAGACAGCTTTCTAGACAATCACTAGAGATAGAACCTTAATTTAACCCCAAGCCTTAAGCATTTCCTCTGGGATGTGGATGACTGATAACATAGAAGAGGGCAGAGAAAGTATAGATTTATTGGAAAACGGATGTTGCAAGCAGGGGGTGTTAAATTTCTTCCTCTAAATCATTGTTTAAAAGGGCAAGCTTAGCTTCTTCCTTCAAGATGAAATCCTAACCATTGCAAAAGAGAAAAATTTTCAAAATCACAGGTAGTTAGCATTTTTAACTTTTCATCTCAGAGGAATAAGCCATTTACTTACCTCTAGCTCATCTTTCAATAAGATGGCATGACTACACTTGCTTCTAATATCCTTTATACAGGATACCTCGGTGATTTTTAATTTAAAGAAAATGAGGCTTTTATCGACAGCTTGATAACCTTTCCCATGGGAACAACAGAAAAAGGTCTCCTGTTCATGGCACTAATGAGCATTATATAACAGCCAACTTCTTTAAATGGTAGTGTAAATAGATCTTTATTAACAAACATTACGTATTATGTGCTTCTATATCACAGTCTTCAAGAATAACCTTTTAATAAAGTGAATAAATAAACCATAATGGGTTTCTTGCCCTTTACTAAGCAAAATATCAGGAACTTCTGCAAGGGCAGAGGTTAAGTAACTCTTTTATTTACTAATGATAAAGTTAATTGTGTGAAACCTAATTCTATCAGATTGAAAAAAGAATTTTTCTGTTAACACTTGGCCCTCACAGTAATTTTTTTTTAAATATTGCAATTCTTCAAACAAAGCTTTCCATCTCCTCCTATAGTTTTAACTAATTTATGATCGCAAGCAAAACATTGGGTACATTCCATTTAAAATGGATCACTAGGAACAGTAAATAACTACCTTTTACCAGGGCTGCTCCGAGTAGTAGTTTCAATATCCATTAATAGTAAATATTCTTTATTACTCTTTTCATCGAGTTGAGCTAACCAAGTGGCACAATTCTGCAGCTAATTATAAAATAGCCTACATTACAGAAGAATTAAAACAGCAAATGAGTCATCTGGAGAGCTGCCATGGTTTTTCTAAAATACTACACACACTGCATGTGAATTTTAATATGTAATTTTAATTACGCAGCCCTTCCTAGCAAACTCTTCTCATTACTTAGGCAGTGTGTGTGTGTGTGTGTGTGTGTATGTGCGCGCGCGCACATGTGTGTGCATGTGTGTTTCTTTTACCTTGATTACAAAGTCAAACCATTTTAGCTGAAATTAAAAATATCTGTGTATTTATAGAGAAAACAGAGGGCTGTGTTTTGATAAGGCCTCCAGAGAAGGAGGGCAAAACCTAACCCTGTAAGAAAGGAAGGCTGCCTGGTCTTCATATCAGACAGCGGCTAACGAAATCCTAAGAGGGTTTGTTACATGAGCCAGTGGGCTGTGGCAACCTTTAACATGCAGGAAACTGGAGTTAATTAAACCCTTACCGGGACCCTATCTATCATCCTAACGTGTGCTCTATCCTAAGTCCATTTACATTTTAGAATTGAAAAAACGTTCTTAGGACTGTTGATAAACCATGTTTACTGTCTCTATTGATTTGCTACTTTTGCATAACCTTTATGTTTTAATTATAGTATTTCTTGAAGGCTCTTCTGTAGCAGTTGCTATCTGATTAGACTTTACTGGCAAGTACTAAACACTAGGAGTACACCTTTTAATGGATTAATCTGCTTCAGAGTTATTAGATGACTACAGGAGTGCAACTGCCACGAAGAAATAATGTTGCTTTACTGAATGGCTATTTTCCAGCCACAGTAGTGTTTACTGGAGAGGAGGCACACTCAGATTGTTCGCCTGCTTTATTCAGTGGAGAAGGGGTGGGAAGGATAATTTGCATATAGTGCGCCTGAGAGAGCAGATACCAGTCGTGTAATTAAGATACAAATTTAGCACCTGGTGAGTTTGCATTATGTGAAAGAGCTCGAGCCAGACCTTTTTCTAATATAAATATTTGTATTGAATGAAATTCTTGTTTATAATAACATAAATTAAAATTGCACAATGCATTTATTTCTTCTTTTTACCTAATATTTATGGAGCACTTACAATGAACTCATTACAAGGATCATCTCATGATCGTGGGGTGTAATAGCCCTATTTTACCCATGAAGAGACAGAAGCACAGAGAACTTAAGTAGTCTGCCTCAGGTCACACAGCCTACAAGCAGATTTTCAGCTTATGCTGTCTGAATCCAGAACTCTGTAGCTTAACCACTGGCCAATAATCTATAGGATAGATTTAAAAAATGGAACCACTAAAAGAAGAATAACCAGATCATGTTTTGCTTTTGATATTCTAAATATCCAAATACTTGCCCAGAGCTTTAATTAAGATCCAAATGTGTCAATAATTTCTAAAATGGCTCAAGCTCAACTATAATAATAAAAATGGTTTATGTGCACGTATTCTATTTCAAGGAGCTTGACTATTCTGAATGAATTTCTATAAGGATATATAACAAGGAAAATAAATGAAGACTCGAATTATTTATATCCTGCCTGCACTTCCAAAACAAATTGACAAAATCGATCCTGAATTCGTTGACTTACTGTTAATATCTCAAAGACAAGCATTCGTATTAGGAAACGTTCAGTATTTGTCCACCCAGTGTTGTGGTTAAAAGGAGCTTGGTAACATTTTCCCTGAACACTCCAAAGTCGATCCTGCGTTGAGCCTTCTATTCATTTGTTTTACTTAGGAATGTGGTGAGAAGAGGGAAGGAAGCCCCTAATCTTTCTAGCACCGTAGAAGAGCCACTAAGGTTCTGGTGGCATGTAGGATTAAAGGCCTCAAGCTCAGCAAGTCATAGAGCCATTGTTTCACCTCCTTCCCATCCATCCCACACTCAGCAAGCAAAGCAGAATGGCACAGTAGCTCTAAGCGCACTCTAAAGCCAGGCTGTCTGGATTCTCAAAAGCTCTGCCTCATACCAGCTACATGACCTTGGGCAAATTAGTCATTCTGGGGCTTAGTTTCTCCATTTGTAAAATGAGAATAATATGTACTGAGATAATTTATTGTGAGGATTAAATTATTTACTGCATGTAAACAACTCAGAAGAGTGGCCCACACATAGTGAGCATAGTGTGTCACTATTGTCGTAACTATTAGTAGTAGCAGAACTGTCTCCTGGAGCACTATGCTTGGCCCTTGGATAACATTCCGTCTAAATCATCTTACAACTTTGATCTACTTAGTTATTTTCTGAAAAACTAACAAACCAGAACAACAGCAAGACCTAGACCTTGATCCTGCATTGTCACATCCTTTCTCTTATTTGCACATCCAGTGTTCATATTCCAAGGGGAATATGGCTGAAAGTAAGGATAGTCCCGGGTAAATGTTGGGCTAGAAGGCCCATTCTCCAGGGCTTTCCAGGGTCACTCTGGATATGAGGATGTTCCTGAGCTTCCCTGTCCAGTCAGCACCAAGGCAGCACGCAACCTTGCTGGCCACACATGGGCCACCGCCCAAGTCCTTTCAAGATAATGATAACATTAGGCTTCAGCTGGAAACTTTTGCAGAATCTGCACATTCTCCCAGGAAAACACCCATCTCTTTCACCATGCTCATGAACTGCAGGCTCAAAAACAGGAATCATTTACTGAGCCCTTAAAATTGGTTTGCTCACAAAGGAAAAAGAGACATCCATATTTTTTTTATAGATCTTACATTGCAATACAGTGGTAAGTAGAAAATAGTCCATAGTTATTTACAAATGCAGAGGAAACTGACAGACAGATAGGTATGCTCTGCCTTATTCTCCCAAAGCAATTGATTGTCTCCCTCCATCCTGCATCAGCCATGATCCAGGATAAGGGGGCACAGGCTGGGCCACAGTGCTCCCGCACCAGCTCTGCGTGCCTGTGCATTCAGCAATGCACTTTCTTTAGCCCCCAGACTCCCTCAGGAATTCCTAGAGAAGGCCTGAGCTCCCTCTCTTCCTGGCTTGCCTCTGGCCCCAAATACCCCTCCTTAGAACCCAAGGCCTAGCTTCACCCACAGAAGTTGCTGCCACCTGCAGAATATAGGTGATCTCATCCACCTCTTTCCTCCATGTTTAGCTTTTTGCTAGCCACCTTAGGAATGATATAGTCTGGTGTTACCTGTTTCATGTGTGTTAGTGGCTTTCACAGGATGATACAGGTGGCAGATGGACAAATTTTTCTATTTTATATTTTAATAGTTACGTACTTGCTTAATGTATTTAGAAATACATCAGCCTATCAAAACCATAATTTCTCAGATATTTTTGCATAGAATAAGCCCAAGAGAACAAAAATAAGTTAAAGTTATACAAGGAAAAATAAAATAAATATGTACAAATGACATACAAAGATGGCATACAAATGAGTGAAGTTTGAAGAAGTTCTACCTTGACTATATGATGAACTCAATTTAATGGCTAAGAATAAGAGTATTATTTCATCTGTTCTATTATTGAAGAAAATAAGCAAAGGAAGAAATGATTTCTAATAACCTCAAATGCGAACATTAAATATTAGCTGTTTCATTAAAAAATTTAGTGAACACTAATGAAATGATACAAACAGATCACTAATGTTTCTTCTAACCTCTTTTGTGTTTTTTTGTTCTCAAGTTTCAAGGGTACAATTTGTTGAAACCGGAAAACCTCCCTCAGCCTGCCAAATAGGGGTCTGTCACACAGGCCTAAAACGTGGCTGCATGTCCATGCTAAGGGACCACACAGCGGCAAGCAGAAAAATCGAGGGCTGAACAGGCGTGCAGTGGAAGATTTTCCTCAATAATTCAGTTGTAAGGCTTGCCCTTTGCCTAGGCTGATACTTAATTAAAATCTATTGTTTTCAAAAGAATGAGAAGAGAAAGATTATGTAGAATGAGGTAAATTTACATTTGCAATCAATTTGTGTTTCTTATTCACGATTTGTTTCTGGCGATATTTTACATACTAAAAGGGAAAAAACCATCCCGAAGGAGATGCTGTCATAAATCCCTAGCAGTTGGAGCAGGGACAAAGAGTGAAGTAACCTTAGCAAGTTTTAGTTCGGTTAATGCTTTAAGGGCAACTGGGCAGAACTGAAAGAAGGGAGAGCTCCTCTTCTCCTCCGTGGCCTGTTTTGAGTCAGCGTTAGGACTGTGCAAGACAACGACAGCCAGAGCTGGGCTTTTAGCGACTCACCGTGTAGTGATGCTGTCAAGATCTGGCCGGGCTCCGCTGTCCTCAACTTAGAGGCAGCCCAGCAGCAGGGAGCCAGGCCATGCAAAGCCACACGGTAAGTGCGGCACTTCTTCCTGAAGCTCGAGTTGGCTTGATGGTAGATCATTTTAAATCATTTTTATATTAAGACGAATGTCAACACATGCTGGAACTGGAAATAAATTACTCAAGAATGTTTAAGATAAAACTCCAAATCTGAAAGAAAGATTGAGCTTTTAATAGGGCCTCTTTAGCCAGACCCCTCCCAGTTCCCCAGGGGATGGGACACACACTCTTTTCCTCTCCCCTACCCTTACAGAGACCGAGAGGACACATTTTCACTGTCTCTGGGCCACTCAACTACCCTCATCGATGTCACTGCCCTTTCTCAGTGCTTCCAGCTCCTTGAAGTGGAGTCTGCAAAACTACTGCGGGGGCTGTGCAAGATATTCTCAGCATCTGCAAGGACCGATATTTAAGAAAGCCTTCCTTGGAACTTTTTCTCCTCCCCACAATAAAGCTCAGATATGAGCCCTTTCTACTTCAACATGCATTTAATTCTGCCTTAGGTCTCCCAGGCTCACTTACATTTTACACTTCTCTTTTATCACAGAGTTAAAGACTTTGTCCAATTAAAGGGATTCTTGGCTTCCGGAGGCAAGAGAGCTGCTATCTCAGGACCCGCGTCTGTGCACACCCCTCCTCCAAATAGCCCCTCCCGGCACCTCTTCTCCCCAGACCCTGGGTCCTGTTTTACCCAGATAAATTTGAGCTACTTGACTAGCAGGCTCTCCTCTGCCCATTTCGTGCTCCCTGGGTTGAAGCACTGTTCTGAAGGAATTTTGACTAGCTCTGGTTGATGCCTCAGCAGAACGCACGAGGCACAGTCTTTTAAATATTCATATTCTGCTCCGAGGGTGATCATTACTATTCCAGATCAGAACTGTTCTAATGCATTTAAACGTCAATATTTCTCAGCTCGCTTCGTTCCGCGTTCATTCAGGTAGGTGATCACCTGTAACCAATTTGTGAGCTTGCCAGGCCTCCCATCCCCCGCCAGGAAGGCCGACTCCTTAGCACCGAGGAACCTGGGACATGGTTCTTTTTATTTTTAACCGTAAACATGGATTAGCTGCTTGGCACACATTAATGGTTTTTAAAACATCCCTTTGTAATGTAATTTGTCATAGTGTCTTCATCGCCATGACAACTGGAAGGGCTTTACTGTTCCCTCTGATAGGAAAAGTTGAAAACAATGATTAAAAAGAAACCATATTTATTTACATTTCGTTTCCATAGGGGTGGGCAGCAGGAAACCGGTTGAGTATATTACCTAGCAAGTTGTAGATGGGAAGATGTCAGACCTTATCATGTATCTGTCCTCGTTGGTGGCAGAGTGATTATACAGAACACCCTTCGCTGTCTTTGAGCCCAAGCTCGGAGGCGTGCCCTGTACAAGAGTGTCTGCACTCAGCAAGGCGCTAGGACCCGCTGCTGTGGCTGGTTACAGATCAGCCTCCTCCCTGCAAGCCTGTCTGGGACAGGATTCAGCCCTCTCCTCTCCCGGGATCTTTGTCTTGTTGTTTATGCTATTAGTACCATTGCTTTCCTTTTTTCTTTTTTCTTTTTTCCTTCTTTTATTTTTCTCATTTTCTCTAGCACTCTCCTTCCTGAGGGACAGCTGTCAACAGGCTCTCTCAAGGTCAGACCTGTTACATGGACCTCACACAGGTGAACTTCACTCCTCTTCCCTAATAACAGGCTCCTCCTGCCCCCGCTCTGTTATCACAAACCCAGCTGACGGGGCAGCCTGTGCTCGGGACTGAGAGCTGGAGGTGCCGTTCTGAGAGCAATGCCGCGTGGGAATGGGGGGTCTTCCCCTTCGCCTCCAATCTCTTCCCTGCCCCCCAGAGGAGGGCAACACTGTGTCTGTTGGACTTAACATTGCCAGCAGCTGAAACAGGGTTTCAGAATTAAAATGAGTTCATACAGACAGGGAAAGAACAGGATACAGACAAAGACGAGACCCTCCTAACCTCTATTCATCATATCCGATTTCCCCAACATTAAAAGGCACAGCATTTGCTAACAAAAATGATTTCTGAATGCCGGGATCTGACAGCTTTTTACATACCAATCATAGAACACAACAGATCAAATTTATATGGAGCATGTGTGTCTGTAAGTCCTGAGAAATTTGGGAAATTAAGAAGGTTTCCCCCACCTCCTTTCTCCCACAAAGCATGTGAAAGCATTCTTTTCCTACTAAATGGATTTAGTCTAACTGCCTAATTCATTATGCTAAAACCATGAAGCAATTTCCTGTTCAAAGCCCAGCTCACAGGCTCTCTGTTGTCAAGTATTTGAATTTCAGATTAGAAATGTGTTCATTTGGATAGCTTGAAAGGAAAGCTTTGTTGTCAGCTTGGCTTTATGTTCTGCCAGAGCCAGAGCCCTCCTTTTCAGCAGTCACCAGCAAAATACCAGACCTCAACTCTGGGCTCGATATCTTGAAACAAACACAAACACCTCTGGCCTCTGTGGTCAAAGCAATGGCTTGAGGTTTGCTTTCCCCAGTAATGAAATTCTCTCACAGGATGATTTCTGACAGATAGGAGCAAATGTTTAAGGTCTCCCCTCTGCCTCCTCCTTCTCTCATATACCATCACACACCAGAAATTTTTTTAAAAGGGGGGAGTATTTATGCCAGGATATCTTTCAGAGTGGCTTAGTTCTAGAAGCAATGGAGCCACCTCCTATGGAGCAGTGAACTGAAGTGGGGGCTGAGGTTTCGTCAACTTTCAGCTTGTCACTGGCTGTCATTTACACTGTACAGAACTGTCCCTTTGCCATAACCAGGGACTTTTTCCCCTTATTGATCTTGGAAAAATATATACAGCTGCTCAGAAAGTCAAAAGTCATGTTTTTGAGCTGAAGAAACAAAGTCCAGGGGGAAAAAAATAACCTGATACATCTAGAAGAAAAAAGAAAACAGACACTTGATTGGCTAATAATCATGGAAGTTCTGATACTGGGTAGAAATTCAGGCAACCACTTCTTTGACGAATTTTGCATTTTTGAAGCTGCAAGATTCTACTACATTGTCACAGTTTGGTATTGTGATTCTACTGTGACCACCTAATTATTACGAATCAATAAATATTTATTGAGGCTTCTTATTTTCAGTTATCAATATATTATTCCTTCTCTCTGATATCATCACGCAGTATTTTTGGTGGTCGCTGATATTAATAACTAATACTCGTTTGGTGCTTTATGGTTTTCAAAGTGCTTCCATCAGCATTACCTCATTTTGTTCTGTCAGATGAGTCTTAACTGCAGTCCGTATTTGACAAGTGAGGAAATTGGTCTTAATGGGTACATCACTCAAGGACAATTAAATTGCAGAAGGAGGAGTTTCAAACCTAGAACTTTGACTCTAAAAATGTTTTTATTTATCCGCTCTGACTCTGATACTGATTTGGGCCCCTAAATAGGGGTAAGCTGTCATATTTTCTCTGTGGTCTTCTTATTTTGAGGCCAAATAGGGTGGTATGCAGAGCCTGTATCTATTTGGCTCATCCCAAAGTATAGAAATTTTTTGTGTGCAGTGGCAGTGCTACTGAGTAATTCAAGTACCTCCATTGCTTTCCATCTGAAAATAATAGTCTTTGTGTGGATTTAAACTACAAATCAAAATTAATTATGCCAGAGAAAAGTGGAACATTTGTCGTTTGTATTTTTTGATATATAAAGAAAATAGTAGCCAATTTGCCAAGCTACTGTGGAAATGATCCAGGCCCTATTACAAAGAGAGGAACAGGAAAATTAGGGAGAAATGTAAAACAACTTAAAAACTGGGATGATTCTTAAGGGAATGGCATCGAGGGAAAGGAATTGTTAAATTCAAAGGGTGACCTGATTCACAGCTTTCGATCTCATTATGACCCTTGGCCTGCTGTCATCTGCAGGGTCATTTCTGGAGATGATTTAGCTTCCTGGATTGACAATTAAGTTACAGAATTTTAAAAATCATAATTCTGATCGAAATTGTATTCTGATCCAAAAAATTGTATGCTGATCCAGTGATACAATTTCATTCGGAGAGTGAATCCACAACCTCACACACTAATATATTAAAGACAAAATGTCTCAACCACAGGGAGGACACAGTTCCCACCAAAATATGCAGCCATTTTCAGGCATGTATGTTATCATTTCTACTGAATTGTTATAAGGATTCGAAATAGATTTAGACAGATATTTTTCCATGTCCTTTATTTTCTTATTGTCTAACTTTGTCCTACTCCTGAGTTACCCTGATCTTAATCCTCATGATTTTTTTCCTCCTTGTGCGGTAGAATTGAGTAATTTGACTAGTCCCTCCTCTGCCAGCAGTAACATGTTGAGGTCACATGTGCTTCCTTCTCCCAGAGCTGACTGACGTGATGGCAGGTGCTGAGTTCTTTGTGTCCCTCCGAATCCTCAAGGCCTTGGCTTGTGCTACTTCCCCCAAGAAGCCTTCACTCACCGTGCCGAGCCACAGTGGAATTCCCTCCTGGGAACTTGGCAGTTGTAAAAATCTCATTTTTATTTTCTATCGCTATTAATATTTCATCTTCTGTGACTTTTTGTCATCCTTCTCCCATCGGATTCTTGCTCCCTTAAAAGCCTTAAAAGTGCGCACCTTACGTCCTATCTCTGTATTCCTGATTATTAGCACAATGGAACTCGTGAGTCCAGCTTTCGAGTGGACAGGGTAAAGTTAACCAGTCACCCATCTAAGGGGGGCTGTGCTACAGCTGGGGACAGGGACAAGGGGCAGACAAGCGTTTGCTGTAGGCTCCGCCAACCAGTCTGCGTGATCTTTCGTTCTGCAGCACGACCAGTGGAGATATTGCAAAGGCGTAACTGCTGCATCCGTCCCTGACCACTGTCTCCTTCCCTGTCTTCCTGCTGTAAGTTTTGAGTGGAGCGTGCTGATAAAAAGGTGAATGAGAAACAGAGTCTTTGCCCTTGAGGAGCTCGCTGTGACCCCTGCTTGGAGGGTCTGACAAGGAGGCGAGGATGAGAACGTTCAGGGGAGGCTCACTGTCCCCCCGTACAGGGCCCCACACTGTAAACGTGTTGGTCTCCACTGCATGGACCGGCTTGATCTGGAGCTACATCTCCAAGAATGCCTTTTCCTGAACGGCCCCAAGCTAAGAACTGGTATGAGTTTGGAGAGACAGAAATGAGGCAGCAGCTTCTCCTCTCTGCAGGTACCTGTGGTGAAATGCAGAGACGAACTCAGAGGTGCTAACAGATGCCAGCTTGTCCTCTCTCTCCCCAGCTTTGCGTCCAGCTCTTCCTCGTGGCTGCCAACACTGTCCACCAGCAACAGCCTCAGGCTCGCCACCAGGCACCCAGCTGAACACCCGCAGAAGCAGCTGCCACCGCAGGTGACAGCTTCATACAGGCTCTTGATGGGCCTGCCCAAGCAACTGGACACACACGCCTCCCAGATTCCCTGCAGGCTCCAGCTCTCCCACCAGCTCCAGTGTTCAGGAGAGCTGGCTGGTGGCTTTTCTCTGATCTTCCACTTCTCCCTCGGGACCCGGCTTCTCCAGCTCCTGCGACATGACGTAAGGTCTCGTTCCTGTGACACGTGCTCATTCCATCATACGCCGTTTCAGCTCTCCCAGTTGGATGACGCTGGATTCGGTAGCACACCCGATAAACGTACCCTTTCTTGACGAGCTGTGGCAGAGAGGGCTGGGCCGCCCCGTGACAGCAGCAGGGGGGATAGGCCACCGCTTTGCGCCTTGTGACCAGAGATGCTGATTTGGGGTAAAATCAGCTGAGGGAAATCATGAGTGTTTTGGTGGCCAATAAAAAGGCTATAATTCATATAAAATTAATTATAACAAGGATCAAAGCGATGGCTACTTTTCTACTTTCTCAGCCAACTAAGATAATGGCTGTATTGAAGATTAATGACAAAATGTCCCCACGTGGAACAGCTGGGAATGATAAAAGGCGATTCTTCAAATAAACAGCAACGCGGATGCTTAGTCTAGGCGTTGACAACACATTTTAAGATATTTCTTCTTGAGACCATGTCCATTTCTAGGATTCTGAGGCCCTACGTGATTCGTAAGGAGCTTTCTCATTAGTAAAATAAGTCATTTTTTAGCCAATTTTCCCTTGCAGTTTTTCTGTGTGACCCTAATTTAATTAGAGGGGAGATCAACGATGGAGTGAAGACAAGTCTTAATGAGGTCAAAAATAGTAAGGATCCTGAAAGTGAGAGCTGGGGCTCGGAACAGAGGGATGAAGCTGCAGGGACCACTAGGTCAGGGTGGTAACCAATGGTATGGCACACTCAAGAATGGGCGGAGGAGGAGGGAAGTTCAGATTGGAGCCATGAGTAGTGGGCTGGGCACCAGGCATAATCCATTACTTTCATCTCTGCAAGAGTGTAAAAAGAACAGCCGATAATGATGGGTGTGTGGCCTGACTGTGACAAGTGAGAACATTCCTCCCCAGGTGTGCTCTGCACTAGATTGACAAAGTCTCCACTCTAGACTAAAAGATCAGGAACTCTGTTTTTCCCACATTAATACCCTAACCCATATCTAGTACAAAAGCTAACACATTAAATGTAATCCCAGCTCTTTGGGAGGCTGAGATAGGAGAATTACTTGAGGCTGGGAATTCGAGATCAGCCTGGACAACATAGCAAGATCCTGTCTCTACAAAAAATTTAAAAATTAGCTGGACATTATGGTGACTATTATTGTAGTCCTAGCTACTCAGGAGGCTGAGGCAGGAGAATTACTTGAGCCCAGGAATTCAAGGCTGCAGTGAGCTATGATTGCACCACTGCACTGCACTCCAGCCTGGGTGACAAAGTGAGATTCTGTCTCTAAAAAAAAGATAGTCAATAAGTGTTAAGTGAAGAGACATGTCCTTGAAAGAGATATGAGACACCAAGGGTAGGCTCATACTCATCTAAGAGATGTTCAAATACATTCAAGACCTATTCACAAAATTGCACACCACTTATTCCCCAAGATCCTTATTTGGTGACATCCAACAATCTAACGCAATTCCAAAGAATCATGAAATGAGCAACCCTTTTTGCTTTTAAGTATTTCCCAAGCTTAATATATTAAATACCTATAAACCTTGACAACAAGAGGGGATTAATACAGATACAAGTCCAATATTTAGTTTCTACAGGTACAGTTGCCAGGCAACCACCACATTACAGCACACAGGACTGTCATTACGGATCAATCTCTCTCTCCTTTAACTCCTTTATTGCCAAAATGAAAAGCAGTGCAGGCAACGATGTCACTTGAAAGGGTCCATTCTCCAGGCACTCTTACTGGCTAAAATCTTCTCCAGCAGATATTGCAGAATACTCTGAAGCTGGCAAAAATGATTTCATGCTATTAACGTATACCATTTCAGCATAGAAAATGCTCTTACATTGAGAAAAGCCTATGTCTCAAAGATAATACAAATTATTAAACTTTTCAATTAGCGATGTAAATTATTTATCATAAATTAACATAAGACACCAGGGGTCCCGCTTGCAGCAGAATAGGTGCTGTCTTGTTTGTACTCTGGTTACTGCTCAGCTTTCTCCATGGTAACTTCATCCATACCACTCACAGGATGACAATTTTATACCATAAGAGGTCCCCTGGTAGTAGATATTAATTTATAATAGAAGGAAACAGCAGGGAGAATTTTTTTGTGCTCCCTGCCAGTAAAACACACAAACTGCTCCCTTGAGGCACATACAGTTATATATTAAAACATTAGTGATGGCACTAGAGTTAATAAGAGATATAATATACAATACAACCATATATAGTACATATTAACAATCCACGAAAAGATATTGTAGAACCTAAAGAAAAGCTCCCAGGATAAATTGTATTCTGTGCTTTCTTTTGGTTTAAAAAGCACAGTCTCAGAAAACATGCAATGCATTCTCAATGGGGTTCACAATTATCTGAGGTCAAATATTTGAGAATTATTTTTTTTCCGGTGAAGCATAAAACATAAAACCTTCTATTGTTGTCTGCAAACCATAATAGAACTGCCAGTAACCAAGGGATAAAATAAATGTTTCCAAAATAATAGAAAGCATTAAGCTAGATTAGTGGTTTCCATAGTCCCTTAAATGATTCCTATTCCACATGCGAAATGTTTTCAATTTGGCCCCCAAAATGAAAAAATACATAATGCATCTACTTCAGGCTATTATGAAACTCTAATTTAGGATCTATTTGATGTAAGAGACCTTTGCATGTTGATCAATATCTAGACATAATCTTGTATAAAACCAATATTTTAAAAACCGATCCCTTATAATTTGAGACCCTTGAAATATTTTTCTAAAATAATTTTCCAAGGGGAAAAATATTATTCCCTGTTTAGGAGCTCAAAAAGCATGCAGTTCCCAAGTAGAAGTTTTGACACATGACAAAATACTGAGGAAGACTAGAACAAACCAGGTGTACTTCATTCAAGGCAAGTTACACCTTCAGTAATGAGCTCGTTATTATCACGTTCCTAGAGAATAATGTCTTGTTTGTCACGACAGCTATCTGTTTTCAAAGCAGTGAATTATGTGCCCTGTATGAATCTGGGCCAGCAGAAATATTACAGTGATGAGGAGACCAAGTTCACAAGGGTTGTTCTTGGAGAGGCCAATGTCAACACCAAAAATGGCTGTATTTGGCATTATTCTTTCCATCCAAACGTATCTGAAGTTTCCTGGCTCTTCTTGGAACATTCCTTAAAATACGGTAGTGTGGTTTTTCTTTGTTCAGTATCTCACCCTGGTCAATACCTTACATGACTGCAACTATCGCACCAACAATGTGGTGCTTCCCGAAACTCCCAACACCAGCCCGGACCTGTCTCCTCCGCTCCGCGTCCCAGGTTCCAATAGCTCACCGGGTGCAGCTCACTGTGTGCCCACTGGCACCTTCAGACATTCTACCTGAATTCATGGTATTATCATCCACCCAAACACTTTTATTTCTTATAATGAAAACTGTGATAATAACACCTGCCTCACAAAGTTGCTCTGAAGATTAATGAGATCTCTAATTTAGTGTCAAATAGTAAGTATTCACTATGTTAGCTGCCATTATCAATAATACTAATTATTATTAATTAAACCCCAAGCACGTTTGACCTCTTCCTCTTTCTAATTTTTAAATGTCCCAAATGCCTCTTTTGTCTCTTGTTCTCTGCCCTCAGGGCAGCTGATTTAGTGAGTCTTTCCTGGTCCCTGCCCCGACAGTCGCTCCAGCTCCCCGACGGCCACTGCTCCTGCGTGTGGTTCTGCTCCAGTACCAGCACAGCTGTTTTTCTGAAACACGAATCTGATCACGAAACTCCCCTGCTTAAAAGTCTTTATGTCAGCAGGATCGAGTAGAGCTTGATATGCAATACGTTTACAAACTGGGCCAGCCTAGCTTCTTAACCTCACTGAGTACATTCCAGAAGTTTCCTCGGCGCTTTTCTCCTTTCATACCTTTTCACATACTATTCTCTCTGTCTTCCTAATTTCTTTACTTGGTGTGCCGTTTCCCATTTCTCCTAAGCCCATCAGAGTCCACTCTCTGTTGCCTGTTCTCATGGCCCCAGCAGGGTGACTACTAAGGCCTCGTCACTGGGCTTGCCTCGCCTGCTCACTTCCTGCGGGATTCAGCCAATGAGAGCACCTGCGAGAGACCCGAAGGCAGGAAGAGAGAGCAAGATTAGAGCATTCACTCCTCCTCCTCCATCCCACTTTGCCATGGCTCTGGCCAAGGCAGCATCACTTTATAATTACAGCTTCTGTCAGGTAGCTCCCCTTCTGCGGCTCCAGCTCCCGACGAGAGCACAGCAGCATCCTTCCTGCCCCTTCCCTTCAGGCCTTGGAGTGGGCCTGCCTTCCAGCTATGACGAGCGCCTTTATTAAAAAGCATCTTCAAAAAACCTGGCTGCCCTGCTAAGATGTATGACCTGCATTTAATCATGAGGAAACATCAGACAAACCCAAGCTCAGGGATATTCTTCAAAATAACTAGACTATACTCTCTACTGCCACTCACTCACCACACACACACACACACACACACACACACACACGCACACACGCGCGCGCACACACACACACAATACATGAAAAATCCGAGGAACTGTTCTAGATTCCAGGAGACTACAGAGATATGACACCTGAACATATATAATCTGTATTAAATCCTGGACTGAGAAGGGACAAAAGGAGAACTATAAAAGATACATTGCACAACTGACAAAATTTTAATATGGACTGTAGATTAGAAAATAACATTGTGTTTTAAAGTTCTTGAGATTAATAATACACCTTGATTACTTAAGAAAATGTTTTTCTTCGGAAACACATGCTACCATATTTAGAAATAAATGGCCTTGGGCCGGGCGCGGTGGCTCAGCCTGTAATCCTAGCACGCTGGGAGGCCAAGGCGGGAGGATCGCTGGAGGTCAGGAGTTTGAGAAATGAATGAACTCGATATCTCAAAATTACTCTTAAATGGCTCAGGAAAAAAATTATAGATAGATGATAGACAGATAAATAGAGAGAGAGATAACAGAGGAAGCAAAATGTTCATAATTGGTGAATCCTGACTGAAATACTTGTGAAACTCCATTTATTGATAAATACTCAAATTTACCATTACCTTCTTTTTAATAATAATAAGTATCAATTAATAGACTATACTTTGTTTCAGAAACTTTACAGCTAATTATAATTTTATCCTTTTACAGCCCCATGAGAAGGATTGTCATTAGCTCCTTTTGGGAGCCCCAGAAAGCTGGGCTGAGTCTGGGGTTTCTTTGACTCTGGCATGCCGCCCTTTCCCCCTCACGCTGCATTCCTGCCCCGGGCAGTGCTGGCGCTGTCTCTTCCACGCTTCCACAGCACTTTACACAGACCTCCTCTATTGCATTTGTCATGTGATATTGTAATTATATGCCAAACTATGTAGGTCTTACTTTTGCTTCCTCCAACCTGACACATAGTAGGCATTTAATAATGCACAGATAAATCAAGGATCGAGCATGTGCATAGTTTCCTCAGGCTGTCACCACTGTAGAAACTCAACGCACCCTGGAATGGGGTGGTAGATACGTCATCGTCTGCAACTGTCCTGCCCATATGGCAGTCACTGGCCACATGCAGCTATTTGAGCACTTGCACCCTAGACCGAATTGAGAAGTGCTATAGGTATAATGTACACAAAAGGACTTATTATAAAAAATTACCATTATGAAGGTAAGAATCTAGAATACCCCATTAATATTTTTTCACATCAATTACCTGCTGCTGTAATATTTTGAACATATGTATTAGGTTAAATAAAACATATTATTAAATTTTATCTGTTTCTTTTTATCTTTTCAATGTGGCAACTAGAAATTTAAAATCACACATCTAGCTCACATTGCATTTCTTTAGTTAACCCTGGTGTACAGAGATGAACAAGTTAATAATTAAGTTGCTTTCCTGACTGATTATTCTTATGCAAAAAGAGGAGCGAACAATGTTTGGCTTCTTCATCCCTTTTTAAAACTAAGTGTAAGGTCTACTAAGGCGGTGCTCTTGAACTTTGATGTACATACAGATCACCAGCAGACGTCTTATTAAAACTCAGATTCTGATTCAACAGCTCTAGGCTGGGGCCTGCGAGTCTGCATTTCTCACAAGCTCCCGGCCGATGCTGATGCTGCAGGCTTGGACCACACCGTGAATCACAAGGGACTCAGGCACTCCAGGCTTTAATGTGATGCAGGTGTTGGCATATAAATGTTTCATTAACCTAAGGAAAGTCAGTATCTTAGGAGGTCTAATTGCTGCTAACAATCTCTGGTTATATCAGATAGTCCTAAGAAAGTGATTTCCCCAAACCCACAATATGAGTTACTGCACTAATAATAAAAATGCTTTCAAAAGTAAACAAACCTTTATATTAACATAATCTAAAAAGATACAGAATTATGCCAGTGCTTTTCTAAAAGCACATATAGTATTTTAGCCACTCCAGCTATGCCTCAGGGGATGGTTACAGGAAGTCTGCTGGACCTAAGATGGCCCCTGAATTCTGGTATTATGTGTGCACTTTAGAAATTATGGCTGAATAGAAGAAAAGACAGTCTTCCTCCTATGAGCCTAGCATTTCACCTAAATATTTCTATGGCTCAATATGGTGTTTTTAAATAAAAGGAATGCCTTGTCTTCTTATCCATTTCTGGGTAATAGCGCACAGAAGTTAATGTAGGCCAGGAAAGATGTTGTAAAACATGACAAGTAGCAACCACAGCCGGAGCAATAAAAAGAGAGTTTTCTATGCTTTCGAACACTAAACCAGACATGTCAAAACACTAATAAGGGGGTAGGGGAGGAGATCGTGATGCACCCTGAAGAATGAATTCTCCAAAGCATTGGGCTGAAAATACTACCATTTCCAAGAAAAAACTTTAATAATGGGGAGATACTTTTTGTGGACTTATCAATAATGATACCAGTATTACCTTTCAATGCATATTATCAGATTTATTCTCCCTGTGAGGTAAAGATTATTACTTTCATTTTGTATGAGGAATCAACATATCAGATGAGAGCCAAGACTTGAATCCAAGACTTTAAAACTCTGTGCTCAGGTCCATTTCTAACACCATTGTATGAACCTTTGGCAAGAAGCAAAGGAAACCAGTTGGAGTGGAAGGGACACATTAGTTCAGGTCTAGAGCCAGCTCTCAGCAGAAGTTTGTCTGGCATCTTTCCTTGTCCTAAGCTATACCCAATGTCTTTGTACTACTTCTTCCCCATTTTCACCTTTGAAAATACTCCCCTTAAGAAATTATTTATTGTAATAAACACATTCATACTAAAGTAAGAATGACTGGTAAATCCAACAAAATGTAATTGCTAAATCTCATATAGCCACTAACAGGTTGGGGTCTGGGCAGGGAAATCAGCTGGGGAGGAAGCCCAATCTTCACCCTGAAATCACGCCACGTTAGGCAACATGAGGCAAGCCCTGGCCGATTCATTCAGGCATCCAAGAAATGCCACCATGATCTACCAACATGTACAATAGTCATGAAAATAAACTCACAGACAGATGATCTAAAAATGGATTTGAAATGAGCCTGCAATGGCGATCTTTTTTGCTCCTTTTCGAAGTTTTTTATCTTTTTGTTTGTTTTTCAGAAGTGCTCATTAATGAACAAAGTCCTGAGAACACAGGTATTTCCTGAAGGTGGATGCCTATTTCCTCCAGCTAGTGATAGCCAAGATGATAAACAGTGGGTGAGGGCAGCCAGGGGTGGAACAAAGCAAGTGGCTATTACTGTGGAAAATTCGCAAACCATGCAGATTTTTATTTAATACCAAGTTCTTCAAACTAGTTACCAATCAAGAAGCATGAATTCAAATGATTTTTCCTGTGACTATTAAAATAATATGCCAAACCCAGCAAGATATAATCTGTAATTGATTAAGATTCTTTATCTGCTGAGAGAACTGCCTTTCTATTTCTAGATTTTCCTAGCCCTTTGGGTGTTACCACACTGGTCAAAAACGGAGATCTATTTATAAACTGAGCACTATCGTTTAGCAATAAAAAAGCAACAGATCATCCATCGACATGGGGAATTTATTCAACATGGGTGAGATTCCCAACCATGGCACTGGAATCCCTTTAGCCAGTGTTAGTGCAGCACTTATGGAGAACACTGCTCCATCTCTGTCCTAAAATTAAGTTTCACTAGCTGGAGCCACATAGAATACCCAAGGGAGAGGCCACAAGTGAAATAGTTGTTTGCACCATTTGCAAAAGGACCAGAGTTTTAAGTAGTAAGAGATGGAGACAATACTTTCAAATTGCTAAACCTTATTCTCAAGATTGAGTTGCTCTGTCAGTATCCAGAAAACAAATTTCACTCTGGCAGAACAATTTGAATTTTTTTTAAAAAAGAGTCCCTCCACAAATTCCTGATTCTCCCCAGATAAGGTTGTCGCCTTGCAGAATAGTCATAGGCAAAAATCATGCCTACCCACAAATCGATAACTACTTAGCAGAATTCTGAAATCCCCTTTCTCTACCCTCTCTCAGAACTCTTGCTGGATACGAGGGGAAAACAGAGCTTGAAAATTAGCTGACTAAGCAGTAGTACAGAAGGCAGATAGCTCAAAAGAAAGCCACACATATTTATTATCCAAATTAAAAGCCCAAGTCATGGACATAAAAAAAGAAAAACCGTAAGTGTGCAATTTGACTGCATCATCGAGTTGTGTGACTCAACATCAGACCTTCTCCTGGGAACACGCTGGGGCACTCTAATCTTAAACGAAGCGGAGAGATGCTAGCACAACCCTGGAAGCTCTTGCCTGTGGTAGCTGTCACGCCGATCTGGCTTTCATGTCAGAGACCTTACCCATGTATAAGAGGTGAATGACTAGGTCTTGGACACATTTTTTCCCTAATGCCATAGAAATAATCTCTCTTTAAAGGAAAAAAAATCCCAGAATCATTTCACCATTAATCTTTTCCTCTGCTTCCTCTTATTCAATAACTCCACATTTTCCTAAGGAATTAACCTGCAGAATCTTCCGTTGCAAAAGTTCAAGAGATGTCTAGAAATTCAAGTAAAAATTAGAAAATTAAGTTAGATGATTTGTACATATAGCAAGATGGATATTTCTTAAAATAGTGTTAACTGAAACATGAAAAAAAATAAAGAAGGAGGGAAGAGAGGAAAGCAGAGGAGGAGGAAGGGAAGAAAAAGTGAGGAAGGGGGAAGAAAACAACAGCAACAACAAAAAACAATATCCTTTTTGTGAATTAAACACACACACACAATACACATCAACACTTCCTATTTTACAAGATTATTTTTTATGTACCTGGCATATAGCATACACACAAACAAAAAATGTTTGCTGAATGAATGAATGAGTTTACATTATTCATTGAGGACAATAACATAAAAAAACAGACACAAGTCAAATAAGCAAAGCAAACAACATGAGAATGGAAAAGGAAAGTGTAATTTTAACAACGTTTAATAATTCTTTTTAAAATATAAATAACAACAGTGCAAAAAATTATAAATTAAAATAATAGAGGTATGAATAAATTAAAACAATAGCTTAAGCTCTAGCAATGCCACTCCTGGGTAAATACTGCAGAGAGATTCTCACCCAGGTTGGTAAGAATCACACATAATATGCTCATTATGGAAATATTTTATTTGTGAAAATAGAGAGTTGGAAGCTACCTAGATATCCATCATTAGAGGAATTGATAAGTAAATGATGCTATATGTCTTCTATGAACACTATGCAGCAATTAGCAGCAATAAACTCAACTGAGATAGCAATTCGAATACATCTTAAAAACAACATGAAATGAAAAAAGTAAGAAAAAGAATGAGATGTGCAGCTCAATGCCCTTTGTGTAAATTTCTAATAAGTACACCTACAAAACAACACTACGTTCTTTATAAAAGTGCAAATTTTGGGACACATGACAAGTATATGATGGGGGAAGCCTATGATGTGGATGAGGGACAGGGGTTAGGAACTGGAAGATCAAAGGAAACCTTTTAAAATTGATGAATCAAATTTCTTTTCCGCACACGCACCGGCTGCGCGACTTGCAACTTCCTGGCTCTGTACCTGTAAAATAACTTGACATCCCGTTATCAGCAGAGCGGGGCCGGTTAGAACTGGCCTGGCAGTTACAGCACTCTCTGCCATGTGTGGACACCGTGAGAAGCCGGGAAGAGGATTACATCTGGGAACTGAATTGACCATAGCACCATGATCTCAGATTTCCAGCCTGCAGAACTGCCAGAAATAAGTTCCTATTGATTAAGCCACGGGTCTTCTGTATTTTTTTATGGCAGACAAAACTGACTAAGAAACGTGCCTTATAAAGGGAGGGAAGGGCACGCCTTTAACCTGCATTTGGGGAAGGCAAAGACATAAAGTGGGTTTCAAAATTTAACGCAAGAGAAATTTTCCTTCCCAAACACTTGTAGAATCTCCATTATATAAATTAGAAAAATTAATCACTACATCAAAGTAACAGATCTCATAGGATATACATTGCACCTCTGGCTACGAAAAATATATGTTGAAGCTCCAATCTCAAGATCAATAACAACAGAAGTCACCCCAAAAGTATCATTATTTTTATATTTCACCTTCCCTTTAATATTTATTCATAGAGGCATTTTTTCCCCTCTTATGAATTAAACTTTAGGTAGATCCATGTATTTGTAGCTGTCTTTCGAAAAAAAAATTATGGTCATTTTAAGTTTCAAATATAGCTCTAATTCTGTAACTAACGGTAGCTAATAATAATAATCAAATTTTCAACCTGATTTAAATTTCTCCCCAGCTGGGATTTTCTACAGGTTGAAAGTTGAAGAATGGGGCTTGCTGCTTTTACTCTTTTTCTAGGACTTTCATTTCCACCCTTCCTCTCCAGTTTTACCTAGTTTCCCAGCTCTGTTAAAGCGGGCGAACGGTAGCAAGGATGCTCTTGTCTTCTGGGTTTGGCGGATGTTTCTCTGGGAATTCACATTGGTTCTTGGAAGACTCTGCCATGTTTGCGGCCCTCAATATCTACTCCTGATTCAGGTGTGAGAACTCTTCTTTGACGTATAGTCTATCATTTCTTTTAGCCATTGGAAATTTTGTGATTTGCTTGCAGCTTCTCTCAGCTGAAGTCCTTCTGCCCCTTTCGGTACACTGAATATGACCTTAAGTCCTCTGTAGCTTCTCTCACCAAGAGGCAGAATCTAATTCCCTATCCTGTGAATCTGGGTTGGTCTGGTGGCTTGCTTTGATACAATAGAATGTGCCAGAAATGACATTACGTGAACACTTCTGTCATCACGTGAAGAAGCCTAAGATAAAGACAACTTGAATAGAGAGGAACAGCTCTGTTGTTCCTACTTTTCACACACTCCAGTTGAGGCTCCCGAAATGTAAGTGAGGACACCTAACACCAGCCCCATCCAAGCTGCCAGCTGGCTGAGTGGGCCCAGGTGAGATTGGCAGATGAGCTGCCTATTTAATCACAGAACTGGAAGGAAATAAGAAACTGTTGTTTTAAGCTACAGTTTGGGGTGGTTTCACTGCAGTAGATCACTAATACACCCCACTAGGTGATTTCACTGGTTAGAACCTAGAAGAACCTCATGGCCATATGTGACCCAGGAGAACTACTCATGCATCCTTGGTCCCAATAAACTTTGGGAATGCAGGCTGATCTCTGTGCAACTACTTCTCCTAATTGATCTCTTCCTTCTCTTTAGAATTTTAAAGGCAGGAACTAGGCACCCGGCCACCATATACTTCTAAGGCGTGTATCAATCTCCTGAGAGTTCCCGTGGAAACTTCTCTTATCAGACTTTGGGAACTATTTCCCCCATGTCTCCCACTTCTTTTTCAAAGAAATTCTTTTTAATTTTTTTCTTTCTCATGTAGATAAAGACATAGTATTGCAATATTTGGCTTCTCACTACTAGTCTATAGTCTCTTATTTACAATTCTGAAATCTAGGAATCACTTCCAAAAAACAGAATAGAATGTATGTATGTGTATATAATACAGTATATAATTTATATGTATATATATATATAATTATTTGGCAGAGACACCTAAAAGGAGGCAAATTATAATCTTTATAATGTTTATTTACCCTACTTGGTGGGAATATACATAAATTTTGTTGCAGAAATCTTGATATATAATATCTACTTAGGGTGTTATGTAATATATGGCAAACTTTCTAAAATTAAAAAAATGAATTAGTAAATACATATTTCCTTAAAAATTTCAGACAAAGACACTCCACAGAGGCTTTAATTTCTTTTCTTTAAATATCTGCATCCTTATTGAGTACCTCTTTTTGGTGTCTGATATCTGCTGTCTTATCATTTAATCAAAATTTCCACTTTAACAATTGTTACACATAAAGTTTTTCATCAAGTCATTAGAATTGAATTTATATTTCTATTAGAAGAGTTACCATGTATAAAGCAGAATGTAAAAGAGACAGCCTTATTAGACATTGTGAAGACACATGACTTGTGTTCTCAAAGAAATTATCTTCTTAAGGCACCAATAAACTTCTTTGTATCTCCCTTACATTACAGCCTATTTTTCTCCTAGATTTTAAATAGAAATTGTCAATTGGATTAATCAGTCCTAATTCAAAATGGATCTAAGTCAGTGGGCTCAAACTATACTCAGTGGTCCTGCTGAGAGGCCCAGCAGAGAAGTGGCGGTATTTGAAAAAGTTGATACATGCAAGTCTCAGAATTCTCAAATGCATTTAATTTAGTGGCCTTCCCCTTTTAGTTTCCTTAAATAATGAAATTCATAATTTTCCTTGAGGAAAGAATTGACACTGCTAGTATGAAATACACAGGTGTTTTGCAATTTTTGTACAACTTACTGAGTGTTCTTTTATTCTGACTTTTAGCATCAGGTAGACACAGCCAATATTCATTTCATGAACTTAATTTCTGTGCTTTATTCCACTGTCTAAAGCTATCTATCCTAAGGAAAAGAAGTCATTTTTTCAAAAGACACCTGCACTCAAATGTTTACTACAGCAAAATTCACAATTGCAAAGATGTGGAATCAACCCAAGTGCCCATTAATTCATGAGTGGACTAACAAAATGTGGTATCTCTACCACAGAGTACTACTCAGCCATAAAAAGGATGACTTAATGCCTTTTGCAGCAATTTGGAAGGAACTGAAGACCTTTATTCTAAGTGAAGCATCTCAAGAATGGAAAAACAAACACCGCATGTACTCTCAATAAATTGGAACTAACCAATGGGCACACAAATGCACAGAGGGAAGTAAAGTCACTGGAAATCAAACAGAGCGGGGAGAGGTTAGGAGAGGGGGAGCAAAACCCCTTCTAAAGGGTACAATGAACACTATTTGGGTGATGAGCACAAATATAGCACTGACTCAAGCCATGTGTCAAAAACATCTATACTCCCTTAATATTCCATGCTCTGCCTCTGTTGGAAACTCTTACTTGCTTGCACCTTGCAAAGATTTTACTTTAATATTTTTCACATTTTTTTACAATTAAAAACATATTGGCCGTACCTTCCATTAGACTGTGAATTATTTTTGGGCAGCTCTTCAGATGTAATTTTCCTTGATACCCATCACACTTAAAGGTGTTTGATATTTATTAAACATAAATAAATCTACATCCTGAGCTGTTCTAATTTAGCTCCACAGGCACAAAGAATCTTCAGTTCACTTTCCATTCCCTACTTGGTCACACATCCTGCAATATCTTCAGCCTTATCTATTTACTTTATCTTTTATTTTTTAAATAAAGCTTTACAATTTTCAGATTACTGTCACACATGTCGTCTCTTTTGACCCTCACTTCTAAGAGACAGAGAGATCAACAGAGAAGGAAAAGTGATGACTGCTAAATAATTTCCATCAGATCATAGAACTATCAAATAAAATGATGAAACTACAAGTCAGTGCTTTTATTACCATTGTGTAACTTTTCAAAACATAATCTCCTATTGTCTTATGCACAAAAGATTCATGTTCTTTCAACTTTTTCATGCTACAGATTATAAAGTTGTTGACAAAGAAACGTGTTGTTGAAAAAGATTTTTATTTGGTTTGTGAATTTTTGTGCAAACATTTACAAACTATCAATACACTAGAATGTGTCCCTAAATATTTTCTATGCATGACTACAAATGGAGATAAAATTTAAATTTAACACATAGCTAGAAAACATATAATTTCTTTGGAAAACAAATATAATGGCCTGTGAGAATCCTTTATAGCAATCATTTAGAGGATTATGTTTAAAAGCTTTAGAAGACTATCTCTAAAAATATTAAAACACACTGTAATTTTCAAGTATGCCACAAGATGGCGGCAAATTACTGTGTTTAGTTTTAAAAATTTGCTTTCCCTTTTCCTAAGTCAAAAGATGAAATTTATTCCTGTTTTCTGAACATTGCTTCAGTGGATATAAGCTAGTGGGAGATTGCAAATACAGCTGTAGTATCTTTTCCTCTAGTCAGAATTTCCTCCTTCGTTGACATTTATACCAACAACTTCACAGTTCCCTATGGTCGGAACACTGGCGGCATTATTTTTCTACTTCCTTTTTACCGTCAATTTTTCTTCTTCTTTTTGTTTGTTTTTAATGTCAAATAGATTAGACTCGTTCTCTCTTCTGCCCCTTTTATAAAAATTGCTTTTAATTGAGCTTTGATGATTACTTGGTTATTAGAGTAATTTCCTGCTTGCTTCTTGAATCCAAAATACATACGTTAAAAATGCAAGTAGAGAAAGACCATTACTCAACAGTTAAGAATTAAGGACGGCTGTAATTGTTTCACTGCCTTGATTCAGCCCCTTCTATCTCTTATATCAAGACCTTTCACCTTTTTGTTTTTCTCCAGCTTTCTGTAGGCATTATTCTCAACTCATTCCAACTCAGTTAAGGTGAGTTTTATTGCCGTTGCTAGCATGCAGCGCATTTATTCTCATGACCCTCTTCGCACACATCATTTTTAGTATCCATGCATTTCCTCCACTCCTTATTTCCACTTTATCACTTTTTTACAATGTTATGTAAAAATCGCCTTCTCTGGAAAGCATACCTTAACTCAGAGTACCTCCATGTCACCTTATTTTCTTGTTCCAAGTCTCCCTAGGACTAGTCTATTTGCAATATATATCTCTGTAGTTACATAGATTTATATAACATTTGCATGTTCTTTTGAAAATGTTCTTTTTTTGCCTACCTTCTATTTCATTAGTGTGACCTCCAATCCCAGAAGGCACAAATATATTACAGAATGAAGTTTAAGACTTCTATTGATTTGCACTTAACTTGTTCCTCAAATTATATCTATAGTGTACAATGTAAGTTACTCAATATTTATTTTGATTTATATGCATCTGAATATAATGCAATAAGTTTTTCATAGCATGTCATCTATTAAAGATTCAATAGGATTTTTTATTGTATGGCTTTTACTTTCTGTGTATGAAGTCCTGAATATAATCCTGATATCAGCTTTTGCCATAAAACCAAACTAATTATAGTTTTATAATGTGACCTGTAGATAAGAATTAGTACCTTAATATCATAGGGAGACATAGGAATTTGAAAGATTGCTTAATGAGTACACTAGAGAAAATCACATACAAACTTTCCACAAAAAATATCCTTTGTCTAGCCTCCATGATAGAACACAAGGAAAATTCTATAGTATCCCTCAGTTATTATTTCTGTTGCCTCCCTCAACACTTTCTGGCTAGTTGTTCTTTGTTTTCCTCAGGGCACATGCTTCAGCTTATGTAATAGTGTGTTAGAATATACAAGGGACTAAATGTGGCTTTACCTTATTATAATAACATATTTGATCAAGTACCTTGACAACTGGTCTGTTTTAGTTCTAGGGACATTATGATTCTTATAATGGATAATTTTTCCCTCTTTGTTTTTTCTCCTTTTGAATGTGCAAATTTGGTTAACCTCTAGTAATTGCACAATGCTGCATGATGCTGTTTTAGCATACTAATTTTATGCTTGGAATTATTATTTTTCTATAAAATTTTTCCTGTCTTCTTTTTTCTAATTTTTCTTAATTATTTATTTGTACTGTTTCCTCATATGTATATTTTCTAAGTAATTTCAACTCTTTTCTCTAATGAGATAAGACATGAATAAATGACATTTTGACATCTAAGCATGACATGCTATGGCACTGATGAAGAATGTCCAGGTCCCAGAGTCTAAGATGCATTATAGATAAAATGAGAGATATTAAGAATAAGTACCATCCATACTCTACACGGAAACAGAAGTAATCCCCTGCATGAAGACCTCATTGACAAATTAACATTCTCTTGGGAATTGTATTTAGTTAGCAAAAAGAACTAGTATGGAAATAATTTCATACTCCTACACTCTTTCCAAGCTACAACATGTAAATGAACACTTATCCTCAGACTTTTGTTTCTAGCAATATGGTTGACCAGATAGACTGAAAACTTCCTGCTACAGAACATTTTAAAAATGTATACCTTGGTTTGAAAGAAAGTAAAGAACCATAAATGTTGAAAGTGAAGAAAGAGCTGAAAATCAAAATAAAAAGCTGTGGCTTTGGGCATCGCCAATCACAAGATGATTGGGTTTTGATTCCTGCACGGGAACAGGAGGGAAGGACTCTGAATTGAACAGGGTGAGACTTGCATCAAGCTTCCTGAATAAAGCCAGTGCCCTTAAAGCACTAAATTCTCCACAAAAGAACTGAGCAGAAAAAACAGTACCCTGTGGGAAAAGAAATCTTTATATGTTTGGAAATAATGCATTTCTATATAACTCAAGGAAGAAATTGTAATGGAAATTAGACAATATAACTGAAAAATAAAGAAAACACAATATATCAAAAGTTATGGGATATGGCTAAAACAATGCTTGGAACAGGATTTACTGCAAAGAGGCTGAAAAATACGAGCTCACTGTCCAACTTAAGAAGTTATAAGGAGAACAACAGAATAAATTCAAAATAAATAGAATGAAGCAAGACTGACAGAGAAGGCAGGAACAAACAAATTAATAACCAAGGTTACATAATCACACACGAAGCAGACATTTAACAAATATGGTCACCTTATTGACAGTAATTTTGAAAACTTGGGTAAAAGGCATGATTTATTAGGAAATATAACTTGCAAAAGTCTGATTTAGAAGTAGAAAACATAAAAACAATCTCTACTTAATAAATTGAAACAATATTTAAGACATCTACCACTAATCAAATTTCCCTCACCCCTCCCAAATACACATACCATCCTGGAAAATTGGTTTTATACCAAAAATTCAAGAAACAGATGACTTACTTATTGCCATATACAGACTGTTCCAGAGACTGGAGTACGCAAGAATATTGCCCAACTCTTTTAATACAACTGTTTAACCAAAGTCACACAGCTGAAAGGAAAATGGGTGAAAGGAAAATTGCTGTATCAATTTAGAGCAAAAAAATCTTAAACCAATTAATTAGTAAGCCAAATCTACAATGTATAAAAAATGTGTCATGATCATGTGGGGTTTATCCAGCGATTCAAGGATGATATACTACTGAAAAAACTATTAATGAAATTTATCACATTAAAAAAATAATGAAGACCGGGTGCGGTGACTCATGCCTGTAATCCTAGCACTCTGGGAGGCCGAGGTGGGAGGATTGCTTGAGCTCAGGAGTTCGAGACCAGCCTGAGCAAGAGCAAGACCCCGTCTCTACTAAAAATAGAAAGAAATGATCTGGACAACTAAAAATATATACAGAAAAAAAAATTAGCCGGGCATGGTGGCACATGCCTGTAGTCCCAGCTACCTGGGAGGCTGAGGCAGGAGGATCGCTTGAGCCCAGGAGTTTGAGGTTGCTGTGAGCTAGGCTGACACCACGGCACTCTAGCCCAGGCAACAGAGCAAGACTCTGTCTCAAAAAAAAAAAATAATAATAATGAAGAAAAATCACGTGAGAATCTTAATATATACAGAAATAAGTCAACGAAATTTAATGATCTTTTATGATAAAACTTCTTAGAAAAGTAGAAATAGAGTAAAACTTCCTTAATTTACCAAACCTTACACTAGTGGTAAAACATTAGCCACAGTCCATTTAAAAAGAATCATGAGTAAAGGATGTCCTATTTTGCATTGTACTGGCCAGCTCAGTAAACCCAGAAATTGGAGTAAGAAAATATAAGTATTGAAAAAGGAGAACCAATTTTTTCTATATTTGAGATTAATAGGTAACCCCAGAGAAATTATAACTAAATTATTAAAAATAATAAGAGGTTTAACATATTTATTATGTATGAGATCCAGCAAAAAATTAAACAATGTAATTTTTAAAAGATAGCATTTTACAATAGCAACTAAAACATAAAACAGTAGGAATAAATCCAACAAAAGATGTGCAAGACTTTTATGGGGAAAATTATAAAATTTTATTGAAAGTCATTAAAGAAGAACTAAATAAATGGTGAGAAATAGTGTATGCAATAGAGTCAAAATACTAAAGATGTAAATTATCTCCAAATTTATGTGTAAATTCAAAGCAATATCCCAATAAAAATCTCACCAGTATTTTTTATAGAACTTGACAAGATGATTTTAGCATTCATATAGAGGAGCAGAGGGAAAAAAGCCAAGGCATGGAAATTATACAATAGAACTGAAAAAGAAGAACTTGGGAAGATAGCCTGCCCATATATTAAGCCATTTTAAAGTAACAGTAATTAAGAAAGGGTATTAGTATGAGCACAGATTAATGGACCAATGGAAACAAATAGAAAGCCCCATTACAGATATAAAAATATGTATACATATATACATATACATATTCCATATATACACACACATAACATATGTGAACACACAACTATATATTTATACATTTGAGAGGAGGCCCTTAAAATCAATGAGGAAGGATGGAATTTTTATTATTCCCCTAAGATTTTATTTCTTATAAAAATAGGATTCTTATCTTTTATTATAAATAATAATGACAAAAGTTCTCTGTTGGATAAAGATCTAAATTAAAAAAACTTTATGGATTTGTGAAGAAAGCAAGGAAAGATATCTCCTTATTCTGGAGTAATGGAGAATTTCTTAGAGAAGGCACAAAACTCTAGCAAAGTCTAGGACATCAGTGACAAAATGGACTATGGTAAAATTAAGCACATCTGTTTAATTTTAGCCACTCTTCATTAAAACGCATTGTGAAAAAGAGAAGAGTCACATGAACAGAGTAGATAAAGATATTTGTAGTGTATAAAGCTGACACAGGGTTACTACCCACAATATGTCAATGCTTTCTGTGAATCAATCGTGAAACAGTCTAACATCCCAGTGGGAAATGGGCAAAGAATATACAAAAGAGAACAAATTTCACTGGCCAATAAATACACGAAATGACATGCAACTTCACTAACCATTATACAGATCCTGATTATAACCACAATGAGGTGCTGTGTCATGGTTTAGCACGAAGTTAAAAGTCTAATGTGTTGACAAGGATATGCAACAAAGGGAAACTTTTACATAGTACTACTGTGATTGTAAATCAGTAAATCCTTTTAGAAAGAGAGTGATTATTACCTAATAAACCTGACAATGTGAGTACACTCAACCCAACAATTTATACATATGTATCCTAGAGATAGTATCGCTTACACGTATAAAGAGATATGTACAAGAATATTCATAGCTCATGTTTGACACGGGGAAAAATTTGAGGTAATGTAGATAACTATCAGCAGCAGCATGGATATGTAAATTGTGGAAAAGTCATGTGGTGGAATACGTTAAAGCAATGAGAACGAATGAACTAGTCTGGAGCCATTTATGTCATTATGGGTAAATCTTCCAAACATAATGCTGAGCGAAGAAAGCTTCTTGGAGAATAATACACATAGACTTATTCCAAATATTTTATTGGAAGAATGTATATATGTAGCAACTATGTAAAGGTAGACGTGGAAATTATAAACATTTAATTCAGAATGGTGTTTTCTTCTGGGGTGGTGGGAGGGGGGTGTAACTGGGAAAGGCACAGAGAGTGTTTCAACCGTACTTATGCTATTTCATTTTTTAAGCTGCGTTTTGGGTTCATGGATACTTATTTACCATTTTTATACTTTTGGATATGTCTAATTTATTTCTTTTAAGAAAGTCCTCAAAACAAAAATAACCAAAATTAGCTCTATCTGCAATGTGCCTATTAAGTACACCTAGCCATTATTAATAGTGCTTCTTTTTAGTAACTATATATCATATACCAAATTAGGATAAAATTACGTTTCTAGGGAAAGACAAATGCTCCCAACTCATGAATGCTGACTGTTTTGTTAATGAGAAATATAATACTAATAAATCTATATGAAACCAAGCAGAGGCTACAGATGTTGGGCATTGAGCATGTGTGTGGAGTGGGTGCAAGAGGAGAGACTGGGCTTTCAATTGAACACCTAATCACTATAGTCAGAGATTTTATTTATGAAAGATGCAAAACTGTCCACAAATACCACACTCAGATTTTATTCTCCCCCCTTCCTCCTCTGTCCTTGCTGAGCTTAAGCAATAATTTTCAAATATCTATCCGGTGCTTTTACATGTCAAAATTATTGCCAGAGAATGCAATGTTTGGGGAGAATGCTGCAAATCCTCCTTTCATTAACTCCTTACATTATTATAAATACTATAGAAATATAAACATAAAGTGTCATATGACTAGGATCACAAATGACTACTGCATAATTTACAAATTTGTGGTTTCTCTTCATTGCCAGATTCATTATTTTTTTCCTCAGAGTCTTCTCTAATGTAGATTTTAAAAAATCCATTTATTGAACAAAAAAGCCATGCAGAAAAAACATGAGTATCCTTATTATTTTTTTAAGGATAGAGCTGATTGTAATTCATCCAGGAACCTTTCTGAAGATTAGCTCCATTCCTGAAGCTACAATTTTCACAGCAAATGCTTTCTTATTCTTAAGGATAATTTATCCAGCTTCTGTTATAAATATGATATTTCTTTTCTTGTATGTGTACCAAGGGCTTAACAAAAGCTTCTATTATCAGTTATTTTATCTAGATTCAAAGCCTTTAAAGGAATGTTTGATGCTAATTATTTTATATGAGACTTCCCATATACTAAAGTAGGTATTTTTTATGAACATTTTTCATCTTAGTTATGGAAATAGAAAGCTGAACCAATTACAACCCTGTATTGATATCCTTATAACTTATTAGAATATATTTACTAAATGTTAATTTTATCATATCATTTATGTACAAGGACCCTTTTGTGATTTGTATATTAATAGTGATACTATGACCAAATAATCCTTTTTAGGTTTCTTATTAATCAACCTATGTGAAGTTAAATACAAAGGTCACTCACTCAGGAGGCAAGAGGACACCTTGCCTCTGTTTTTACTTTCACCGCTGTGTAGGATACTTTTTTGCAGTTTGCTAGTTCGCTCATTGGTGCCACATTTAAAACTCATGTGTGTGTGTCCATCTCAGCTTATTCAGTGCCTGCATGAATCTTTCTTCCCAAGGGTCTTGAAATAAACACATGGAAACATCTCCCTTTCTTTTGAACCCTATGTGCTGAATGTCGACGTTATAAGCATGTCTCAAAAGTTATTATTTGAAGTAAGCAGTGATAAGGCACTTTGCTAATACACCTATAATTTTAGTGCAAAGCCATTTTCCAGGCGTCTGGGGCTGGGCATGTTTTCCAGACCTGGTTTCTGAGAGAAGAGTCCATTTTCCTGCATTTCACTTTTCTCAGAGACTAAAGCCATTACTGTCTTTCCCTTCACAACAGAATGGTGTGGGATTCATAATCATTTTGACGATCAAATTGCCTTTAAATGGCAAATAATCCTCATTTATTTCTTAAGGGCTCTTTCATTTCTAACTTTGTGTTCATTCAACAGGAGCAGCAATTAGAAATTCTTATGTGGTCTGGGAGTATGAAATCTATACAGGAAGTTCCCATGAATATTTTCCTTCATGTGTAGCCTTCAGGCTATTAGGATTTGGAGCTGCCATGTGCCATGTCCTTTTTCTTTTTTTTTCCAAGTGGTTTTAGGGAGCACAAGATACCTTCACCCTCCTCTTGGGTAACTTCACTCCAGTTCTTTGGTGACCTCAGTAAAAGTTGTTCATAAACCACAGCCCAAAGTGGACATTTCCCTTCTCAGTCCTTTTGGGGTTATTACAAAGAAGTTTTGTTGTAACTTATATAGTTAATTATAGATAATTATAACTTACAGATAGCTTATGTAGCTTATACATACTTGCAAATTTAGTTTTCCTATTCTCTCTGCAGATAACCAATGAGCATCTGTTGCCTTTCCAATAAATCTATTTTCTGATTTCTATAGTTGTTAGTAAGTTCGCTGATAATCTAGATATATCTCTAAATTTGTTACTCACATTTATACTAAGCTGCCAGGAACTGTTTAAAATAGGTGACTATTGAAACATACACCTGTGAGGAGGATGCTCTGCACTCCAGCGCAGGCGTTTCTTGACTGCCCTGTGAACAGGGTCGTAGTCGACATCCTGGGGAACCCACGCAGCCAGGAAAGTCCAGTTCTGCAGAGAAGCAGGGGCGATGCTCCAGGGCAGGCTGCCAGAGGCTTCCACAGGGAACTCCATGCAGGACCAGCAGTGAGAAATGTTCGCGACTTGAGCATAAGTGTGAGCCCAGGAGGACATGCTGTTAGCCTGGACAACCCTGGTCGGTGAGAAAGAGCAGACAGGGGGACCACTAAGGGTAGCTCACGCCCTTCAGGCAGCATGCAGGCTACCTGTTCGTCCTGGGACAAGACTGTGGCTGGAATTGCCTTTTGTCCTGGGCAATGGTACCACATAGTCTCACCTATAATAGGTTTGGCAGTTTCAGGTGCCAAGACAAGGGGAACCCTGGGAATTACCCAAAGGGCAAGAACTAATGAGGCCATGAGGAGCTTGCCCTTTTCATGGCGGCCCGATATGATTGCCACCAATTGCTGCTCAAGGGTGAGCACGGAAGGTCACACATTAGAGAGGTACTGTAACCCATCCCCCCACGCGGCTAACAGACCAATCCACCGGGGTTCAGGGCCCGTTATACTCCATGACCATGTCCAGGTTTTCGTCTGTCCTTCCTGGAGGGCAGTTCGTGCCAGTAGCAAACAGTTCCACCCTGAGTTACCTGGGGTTGCATCAATGGGTCCTTGGCGACATCTGTCTGTCGGAGGGGAGTGGTCTGCTTGTAGGTTAAACAATCTAAGGGGCAGGCCCACCCTTTGGGGGCTGTTCATTCAGCCCCAGAACAACCTGTTCCAACCTCCGTATCCAGTGCCAGAGAGATGGGCAAAAGTTCCGCTTTCCGGCCTCCCCTTCGCAAACCGCTGTATCTCTCTATCATGCCAGCAGCCTGAGGCCGGTAGGGCACATGGGCTGTCCACTCAATGTCCATTCGGCGTGCCCACTGTTGGACTTCATGTCTCATAAAATGACCACCCTGATCACTTTCTATAGTGCGGGGTCGTCCATGCAGAGTAGTTAAACGTTCCAGTGCCTTAATGGCAGACGTTTGGTCAGCCCAGGTCCCCGGGTGGGCAAAAAGGAGGCCTGTAGCGATATCAACCGCTGTGAAGGCGTACACCGCCCTGTTAGACCCAGGCAGGGGACAGACACGGTGAACCCGCCATCTCTCCAAAGGATGCGCTCCCTGGCTTGCCGTCTGCGCCGTTTTCCCAGCTCCCTGAGCACCAGGTGCGGGCAGAGTAAGAGACACGCTCCGTTACTGTAGGCGCCCCTGCGCCACCCCCGCCCGGCCCCATGGGCTGTGCATGCGCCATCCTCTCGTTTACGACGGGAGGGCTCTCGGCGGAGGGGCTCCCCCGCCCCAGTCTCCTGCGTAGTTGCAGTTTCCTCAGCGTTCAAAGCAGTTCCGTCAGTGTCCAAGGTCTGACTGCGGGTTAACTCTTTCTCCAAGTCCTGCAGGCGGACTTCCAAATTTTCCTGTGTCTTGTAACTCCCTTACCTGGGCTTCCCGCCGCAGGGTGTCCTCATGCTGCTCCCTGAGGCCTGTGAGGAAGAGCCGGCCCACCCGCGCAGCGGCTGCTGGCGCCCTAGGCTGCAGTGACTCCTCCAAGGCCCTCGGGCCTTTCCCAGGGCGGCAGGCACACGTTCCTGCGCCCACTCCGTGGCAGGGGCCCGTGACACGAGAACCGCTGCCACTGGCTGCCACACGTCCTCCCCTCCTGGGGTGGAGGGGACACTTACCCCTCCGGATCCTGCCAGACTGTGTCAAGTGTGAGCAGGAAGCTCTGTGGCTAGCGCATGCTCCTGCGCAGCCTTCGGAAATTGGAAGAAAGGGCGAGTGGCAGCGGGCAGGTGAGACGTGCTCTTTATTGTCTGGGGGATACAGCAGCGGGGAAAGGCAGGCCTAGAACACGGCCAGCGCTTATGTAAGGCTCTGAACAGTAGCGGCAACATGCCGTGGGAAGGCATGATGACATGGGTTCACATAGGAGATAACACCTTGGTTACGTAAGTGTGCTGACTCACGCCTCCCCTGAAGGCCAGTTAGGGGGGTGTGGGGGGTGCCGGCCTGGAAAAAGCACTGCGGCAGTCATCTTAGTTTGGCCTAAGAAACCTGTTGCTTATACAAATGCATTTTCCCTTACAGCACCTTGCACAGAATCCCATCGTATTTTGCATTCTGTTGATCACAACACGGAGTTGTAGGTCATTTCAAGCTTTCTAGGTTTGGCAACTCTATGTTCTTAAAAAGAAAAGCAGCCTGGAAAGTGTGTTGCCAGACAGGACCACACAAAAGAGAATGAGTAAGTACTTTATGTGTAAAATGAAATCAAGAAAATAATGAGAAAGTAAACAATACACACACAATAGTTGGTGGCGCTGTGACTAAAGCACAGATAGATAGTCAGCAACTAGTAACTCCCAAACTGGTATCACGGTAAAGACAGCCTTCTCGATTTCTCTCTGATTTAGTCCCTTCTTCAACTGTAGGTTTATTCCGTGGAAACATTATTTTAAATTACTGCCATGCCTTAAGTTTTGTGCCGAGGATATGCGTCACCTACTAAAAATACAATTAAAAATGCCACATTTAAAAAGTTTTATTAAGTGGTTGATACACTATTCTTTTGTGGGAATAGAACCAGGAGAAATGAGTTACAACTCCATAGAAACAATAAGTTTTAGCCTACAAACTCAGGTAAGCAAGAACTATCATTACATCATTATCTTTAAATTAACTCAATTTTTTTTCTGAGGAGAATTTTACCTCAGTTGTTACTGTGAGTCCCTTTCCCCTGCAAAGCTGTGAAAGTTCCCTGGTTTCTGTGAAATACTTAAACAGGGTAGAATCTTCTCCAGTTGCAGGTCCCCACTGGTTACTTGTGAGACACCGCTTCTGGCGCCTGCATGGCCTCTTCAGATCGCCCGTCGTCACTGCCACGCTGACAGCAGGGGAGTCTCCTTACATGCACCACACAGCTCTCACCTCTTGAAAACTGCCACCTCCTTCAAATAGTGACACAGGCTTTTCAGGGACTGCATATTTATTTATTTTTAATTTCAAAGTATTAAGGGGGTACAAATGTTTTGGTTACATGGATAGCTTTTGTAATGCTTGAGTCACGGCTGTAAGTTTGCGGATCGCCCAAATAGTGTTCGTTGTACCCTCTCCCTTCTCCCCTCGTCCCCTGTTTGATATCTTATTACAATTTCCCAGTTTTAGGACCATGGTTTTCTTCTCTCTTGCTGTCCCCAGAAGAAATGATTTTATTCCTTCCCTGTCTAGCACTTTTGGGATAATCTCCTCAAGGAATTTAGATTTTTTATAAAAAGCAGTGAGAAATGTGTATTCTCAGAAGCTTCTGCTTTCAGCCTGGCAAAAATCCCTAGGCGAAAAGAGCAACCTCATCAAAAAGGATGGAGAGATATGTATTGGGGTAGCAAATACAATTTAATATTTTAATAAATTAATCTGCTGTAAGTATATGTGAAATGTTTAATTATTTTCAGAGAAATTTTCTAATCAGATTTGTTTGTGAAACATAGCCAGGCATTTATCAAAAGTGGTGATGGTTGTAATGTCCTGATGTCCGTCTTCTTGAAAAGGGTGTACGGATTGTTAGCATCCCTTGAAGCCAATAAAACTTGAAATGGATTCAAGTTTCCATTTATCTTCAGTGTTCCAGTGTAAAGTCCTTGAGTGTAGGGTCAGGGAAAAGTCAGTACAGTTATCTGTTACAGGCACAAATCCAATGCTTGAGGTAGAGTGGGCCTTCAAAATACCTTGCAGAGAGAATAAATGAAATTATTGGAGCTAAGTGTAGTAACTTATCCATATTAGTTCTTGGTGAAAAACAACCTATAATCATGCTCCTAAGCATTTTCAAGATGACAAGACATCTTCTGAATTATCAAAGAGATTCAGCTATGCTCAATTTGTCATAAATCTATAGGTATTATATTTAATTCTAATTCTTCAATATTAATAACTGATATTTGGTGGAGTTTTATGAAATTTTGCCAGCACATTCAGTTAATATTTAGTTGATTAGAAGGCTCCCGTGACCTAACTATGCTCATTTAATGGAACTTGCATCCACATATGCTAAAAAATTAATTTTCAGTAGGATGGAAAATATTAAACTGCAATGGTAAAGGGACCATTGCATTTATAGCCCTTATTTCATATTAATATTTTTCAAAGTTGAATTTTAATCATATGATTAACAATGAATTGGCTTCTACATAATCACTAAACATCATAATAGTTAAATTTTCCAGATTGTTCAAATCTCTCTAAAGGCCATCTTTACCAGAAGAAAATTCATTTATTATATATTTACTAACTCCTTGGTCTTTTCCCAGAGCACCCAGCAGAAGGTCAGAATCCACTCTACACCCTCATTCCTCAAATTATGAAGGATCTTTTTAATTGTGAAATGACCTACTCCTTCATAACTGTGAGCATCATATGTTACACAATCATGTTCCATATACTCTCTATGGATAGCATTCTTTATATGATTAATCATGTTATGATTGGACTCAGAGTTCTTGATTGTGTTAACATGATTTTAAATATGTTTAATTCTCTGAATGGGACACTCATGCTTTTTCTGGATCCTTAGTATTTTTAGGTGTTTGTTTTGTTTTCCTTAACATTATTATATATAGATATATGAGATATATGTATACATTCCTGTATGTATCTTAAAAATGAGGAGTTAATTGGTTTCATTCAAGAGCCCAATATGTCTTTTGGTCTCTTTGAAGATGTTTCATCAATCCAGATTCTCTGTTTTTATTTCTCATTTTCTTTCAGAAATTACTTAATTTAAATGTGATATGTCTTTTCCCCAGGCTTATGTTTTAAATCAGTGTTTTGTATTTCAGGCACACTTTCCCACTAGTGAATGTGATCACATCCTAAGTGAAAGGTGGGGCTTCTAAGTATAATCAGATTGTTTAAACATTAATGTATACATGCTTTCAAATCATATTGACATGTTTGATAAGTATTTAGATTTAAAATATTTATCATCCAAGTCAGGACCTGGATATCCCCACATTTTTAAAAGTGTGGTTCACATCCCCATTCCCTGAGTGCCTGCTAATTGAACTCTAAAGGATGTTGTTTTTTCTTGAAAAAGAACATTTCATGAACACTACAGCTTTGGTGAGCAGATATAATTTTAAAAAAGAGAGAGAAAGAGACTGAGTCTCAGGCTACTTTTTGTTTTGTGCTGTTATTAATAAAATCATAGCTCTTTTTTCTTTTATTGCCTATGCAGGACTGCAAAAGGAAGATAGTTCTACACCCACAAGGATTAGGCCAGGGACTTGATGAGTGGCATGGGTGCCACTGCTGCACGTAACGTGCTGCTTCCTAAGTGGGAGGAGATGGAAAGTGTTGCCGTTCTGTGGCATCACTCAGCAGGTGCAAATGAAGGATGAAGTGAAAAGTCCCAACCCACACAATGCACAGAGAAAAAACAGATAGCACTTTGTAGTCACTGCTGTGCCAGGCTATTTACTGTCATAGACAACACAGCCCCAGCCAGGCAAGTTCCCCAAATCTCTCTAACTCTGACATCTTCAAGAGAAGTTGTGTTTCACTCACTGCTACTTTGCTTATGGTGATTCCCCTCCAGGAGTCTCTGTCGTTCAAGAAGAAAACCAGTTAAATGGTTTAGGAGATGATTACTTTCTTAACAGGCAAGAATGATGTGAGGGTAAAGGGAGGTGCTGTTTGAGAATGTGAAAGAGTCTCAAAATGGATAATAAGATGATTTTAAAAAAAGGTTCTGCATGAACTTTTCATGCTTTTATTTAACTTGTGAGAAAATATCATAGCTAATATTTTTGCTTGCCTCACTGTTTAAAGGTAAGATAACCTCATTATCCACCTCACTCATCCTTACCTCCAACTGAACAGTGATAAATCCACTGTTGATATTGGAGGTAAGGATGAGTGAAATGGATAATGAAATTATCTTAATTAATTCAGATAAATTAATGTCACTGTGCTTTAGAATATTTTTATCTATCTATCTCTGTAGCTATCTCAATTGATCTTAATCTGTTTATCTGATATAATCACTCCAAGCAAATACTTAATTGTTAATTAAAAATAAAAATATGAATACCTTCTGAGATCAGGCCTGGATCGTCATTAGAGTACATTATGGGAGATAAAGTCTCTGCCCATTTGGAGCCTATATTACATAAAATTTGAATACTGGGTATGAAAAAATGAAGTAGCATGGTAATACATACTATAAAATTTTACTAATTTTGACAATAAGGAAGACATAAAAGACACAATTAAGAAGATAAAAGCTAGTCTGTTTTAATCAAAACAAGAAATATAAATAGTTTAAAAATCAATGTTCTTTTATTATACTCAAATGGAGATGCCAATATAAAATGAGTTAGATAAATGAAAATATCGAAAGAGATGTGAGCAATGCTACATAATGGAGAATTGTTAGAGATTCAAATTGAATATATTCATGATAGCCCTGGCTTTCTCTCTGTGCCTAAGTTTCCTCATCTTTATTAAAAAATAACAGTAATAAAACAATAGCTATCTGACAAGGTTTTATAGGATAACACAAGGATGGTACATAGCAAAGTGCTTGGCTTATAAGAAGTACTAGAAAAATAACAGCAACAACTGAATTCTCTTACTAGTAAACTCTAAAAAAGCATCAGAGAGAATACATTAGTCTAAATTTTACAGTTTGTATTGGTCACAATTATGGTACAGTCTAAATGTGAATAAATTAGCATTTATAAATTTTATTTACATGCAATCCTAATAGGAAAAATTTATCTGGAATAAAGTTTAAGAAGCCTGAAACAGAGGTTAGACATTAATATTATTAATATTTAGTTCTTATATACAAAATGAAATATAATCAAGTTTCCTCATTTTATACAAATTTAGTGACTATCAAATTCCTTTATTCACAAAGATACTCATTGCCCCAGAGTGCCAGTTTATGCCCATTACATTCACTGTTATCTTAATCTGGTGAAATTCACTGGTGGAAACTGATTCCCTCAATCAATTGAAAATATATTCTTGCTGATATTTTTGTCAATGGCTTCTTGTCAGCAGAGTGTCTAACACTTTTAACCCAGGGCTTCTTTGTTATTTAAAGTGGTGGTTTTCACATTTTGGTTGGGTAAACAAAAATAGCCCATGTCCAGCATGGTGAAATATAAGAAATAATAAGGAAATTTAATTATATTGATTTCTGATGGGTTAAATTATGGAAGGAAAGGAAAGTAGGAGTCTGTATTTTCCCAACTGTTTTGCATTGATTCCTGGGTAGGTTGTTATCCATTTATTGAGCTGGAACATGCAGTAGAGAGAACAAATTTGGCGAGTTTAATATTTGGACATATTGTTTTTGGGGCAACTAGGGGAGATATAGCTAATACATATTTAGAATATTGACCAATAGATCAAATATAGGTTACAGTAAGAAAGTTTAGAATTATGAGAATGGTAGGGATTTTTGCATGATGAATGGATGCCATATCTTCAGTAACCATTAAGTATATAGATAGGAAAGATTGTAGATTTATGTTCAATATTTAGACAAAAGCTTTTATTTCATTCCTCGCTTGGAAACTCTTTCATGATACACCTTTGTGTTTTGGATACCACATTGTCATTCAGAAGTAAATTGTTTCTTCTTTAAAGTAAGAAGAAACAAAATTCTGGTAATTACGAAGAACAAGTAGAAGATAAATCAGCAAAGGGAACTGAGTAGAAACTGTTGGAGATGAGGACGGAGAACAGGAGGCAGTAGCATTTCAGAAGCCAGGTGAAAGAGAGTTTTAAGAATGGGGTAGTTAAATGTCAAATGTTACTGTAATGTCAAGAAAACTAAATGAAAGGTTCATTGTATTAATTTTTTGTTTTAATCAAGAAATCATTGGTGATATTTGCCATAGCAATTTCATTAAACTATTGTGGATGGAACCTCCTTGCAGTGGATTGAAGAGGATGGGTCATCAAGAAGTAGATGTAGTTACTCTAGAGGGCGCTAGAGAGGAGTCAAGTTGTAGAAACAACAAAAGGAAGTACATATGGCAGGAGAGAAGAAGGTTGGGAGGAGAAGTTATTTTAAGATGACAAAGATCAGGCATGCTGGAATGTTTTTAATCTCTGGAGAAGGACCCAGAGAGGCTGTAATGTTTGTGTGTGTGTGTGTGTGAGAGAGAGAGAGAGAGACAATAAGGTCTTAGAGGACAAAAAGAGTGCATGTGAGAACTGTGAGAAATTAACCTGGATTAGAAGGAAAAGCACTTCTTTCTATAAGAAGAAAGAGAGTAGACATGTAAATAGTACAGTAAAGTGTAAATGTGAAAGGATCTGTGCTGATTTTCTCTGAAATAAGAGACATGATTGTATCCTGAGAGGGAGGCAGTATCAAAAACTGGTATGACCTTTACTGATGACTGGCTAATAGAGAAGACAGATATAGAAACCTACAAATAAATAAATAAAGACAGGTGCTGTGAAGGAGAATAAGGTATTTCGAAAGAGAATAACAGGTTGCATAATTCAGACAAAGTTAGGGAAGGCTTTTGATTCAACTTATGCATAAAAATGATAGGAAATTAGGAAAGAAAAACCAGAAGGAACACAAATCACATCAGTAGAAGGAACTGTGATATCCGATTATTAATAATTATTCAACAGGCATTCACTTTCTTTTATATTAAGGGCCTCCTAGGGGGTCGGGACAAAGTCTTATTTGTTTTTACACCTTCGCAATCTAGAATTACCATATTTGTTGAATGAAAATATATCTCTAAACTTCATTGTTCAGTAGAGGCTATTAGGTCCATTTTTGTGGAAAATGAAGTTCAGTGAGGTCCCTTCAATATCTATGGACTGGTCTGGACTTGATCTTCCCTTCTTCTAGAATACACTTACTTGGATGGTTCCTTCCCTTTCTCATTTTTATCATCTTCCTTTGTTTACATTTCTAAAGCTGGATGTCACTCAGACCTATGTTTACAGCTCTGTATTCTTCCCCCATTTTACTTACTCCTTTTATGATCTCCTTTATGTCCACAGCTTTAATTATTGCATTTAGGCTTCTGATTCGTATCTTTACATCCACAGCCTTGAGCTATGCTTCAATCTTATTCCAAATGTTTTCAGAAAAAATGACATGGCATCATCTAAAATTCCATGTGTCCCAACTTGAACTTGCCATCTTTTTGTGTGCCCAAAAGGCTCTCTTAATTTGTCAGCACTCTCTACATCTTGAAAACATTTTTTGTTTCTTTTCTCTTTCTTATAAAACAAATCTGTCATAAAGTTTCCCAGTGAAATGGAAATTACATTTCTTCTTTCTCTATAAACTAGTTCAGGCTGAAGGAATTACACGCTGCAATAACTCTCTGCTGTCTGTGCTCTTTAAGAGTTGTCATTATCAAATACAAAAGTCTTTGCCTGGGTTTCATGGCAATTCGTCATGTTGGTGCCTTCCTTGCACTTGTTTTTATATTGTCTTGCCGCAAAAGTCTTCCATAAAAATTGGGTATACACTTCAAGGGCTTATAAAAAATCTATTAAAATAGTCTGTGGTAAAGGGTGTTCTTTGTCTATAATTATTCTATGCTCTTTCTTAGGCTTCCTTGCAAGTGGAGTCTGATTCCGCAATCCATTGACTTCAAGCTTGACCATCATGTGACTGACTTCGTCTAGTGAAATATGGGGAGAGAAGTGCAGTGTGCTGGTGCAGAGAGGAGACTTTAAGGTCCATTGATGATTTCTTCTCATCATTCTGTGTTGCTATCCTGGACCATGAGAAGAGCACATCTCAGGTAGTTGTGTTCCTTTGATCGGGCTCTTGGAGTGGGAGACACTTGGAGCTGACTTGAAATGAACCTACAGAAGCAAAGCTGCCTAGAATATCCGCAGATACATGAGTAGGATATATGCACTTACTGTTTGTAATCTACTAAGGTTTTAAGATTGTTGAAAAGCATCATCATAGAAACCAAAGATTAATATACAACCATTTTAGAAACCAAACCCAATAATCACAAACCAAATCATAACCCTGAGGTTTAGTTTCTTCCTAGCTATTGAGCTTTGGGCTAAATGTTTTGAAGCGCTTGATAATAGTTATAAAGGATTTGTTTTATGTGTTGGAAAAGCTGAGTTTATTTAGTTATTAAATATCAAAATAATTTCGAGTTTGTTTTTGTAGACATATATTCCAGTTCTCATAAAAATTTAAGTTAGCAGAAGTTAACTAGTTCAAATCAGTAAAAATTAATTTGATAGAAATTAAGTTTTTTTCTGAAGACTTTCTGTTTAAATATTTTCTAAATAGGCTTTCTGGATACCCATCTTGAGATATATGGAATTTTCCTTATTTATGCTTAAAATTGGTTCTTTAGTACTGGCCTTTTAAACATGAGAAATAGATTATATTGAGATCCTTTATCAACCCTCTGAAGTCTGTGAAAGCCACATTTATGTTTTCACAGAACTTTTATTCTTTATGAGATAAACTTAATTCGTTTCTTGAACACTTTTTCAAAACAGTTGTTTTCTACAGTTCCCAGAATGAACTATTTTTTTGTGTTTCTTTTGCAGTCTTTCTAGGGTCCTTTCTAAGGCCTAATTATCAACACCCCAGAACAGACATTGACAGATTTTCATGTGACCCTTCAAAGATCGGTGAAACAGTGTTACAGATTATCTTTGGTGTATAACTATAATTTACTAGAGAATCTTGCCAGGTTATTGGCCTTATAAGTAACTCTCTCTTGAGCCAGTTGAATTTCTGCAGATTTGGGGCTCTCAACTATCAAGGTTTCAACTGGAAAACAGAGAAGCAGAAAAACCAAGGTTGCATGTTTGTGGATTTATTAAAGTATTCTTTCTTTCCGCAGTGTATCGAGCAGCCACCAAGTCATATACTATACCAAAAAATGGTTCAAGTCTGATAAATAAATGCACAGGGCTCAGCCGAGGTGATACTAATTCTGAAATGCTGATGAGGATCAGCTGAAAGAGAGAAGGAGGTGACTATGTTAGACTTTCGAAAAAGTACGTGAAGTAGATTAAGGAAATTAATTGGAAATCAGTAATCCAAAAGGCTTTCAGTAGGAAAAAGTAGAAATTATTTCAGAAATCTTTTGGAGGCTGGTATGAAACATTGTGTCAATAAAAGTAAAATGGAAGATGGCTGTTAGAAAGCATGTTAGAACACTGTTAAAAATGTCATATCCTAGGCCGGGCGCGGTGGCTCACGCCTGTAATCCTAGCACTCTGGGAGGCCGAGGTGGGCGGATCGTTCTGAGCTCAGGAGTTCGAGACCAGCCTGAGCAAGAGCGAGACCCCGTCTCTACCAAAAATAGAAAGAAATTA
>CAUYSK010126953.1:0-11760 GCA_963575035.1 Avahi laniger
AAGAAAATCCATGTATAAATGTACCTGGATAGTTCAAACCCATGTTGTTCAAGGGTCAATTGTACAGGTCTTTCACACAATATTCTCCCAGTAAATGTATACTGAACAAATTAATTCATGACGCTAGCTAGAAAACCTTCCTTAACTTCAAAACTGTTGTAATGACACGATTAATCCTAAAGTATTTTGTTTAAAAAGATGTATCAAGTACGTAATAAACACCAAGCACATTGCTAGATTCGGGTAGACTTTTCTCTTTGTTATCTCCTTTGATTCTCATAATAATCCTATAACAAGAGCATTATTATCCTCATTTTATATATGGAACTTTGAGGCTCAGAGAGATTAAACCATATGCCCAGGGCCTACATTTGAAAGGTGAAGAGCTGAAATTTTTCACAGACCTTTTACTCCAAAGCTGTGTCTTTCCAGTTACACTATTTTTGAGCAAAAAGGAAATACCACTAACTATCTAGAATGCTCAAGTCCTTTAGAGGGATTTTTTTTGGTGTGCATATATTTCTAATAAATGCTAAGGACAAATTCACTTTGACAGGTCAACAAAATCTAATTTAGTAAAGTCAATCAAGTCCTGTTAACACTCTCTAATTAACAACTCTTTTGCTTTTTAGACAGCAAAGCCAAACCGGTGACTAGAAAGTTATTGGTTTAGAACAGACCAGGACATGGCTGTCAAAGCCTGCACTTTGAACATGAAGGACAATTATGGTGAATTTGTCCATATCTAATTAACAAAGTTTTAGAAAATGCATCCCTCAGTATTGAAGTATCAACAATCACTTCACTAAGGAATGAAAGTATTTCAAGCATATTTAAAAAATTCTGAGTAGGTAAACTAGATTTTATTTTTAATTTTCTACTTTAGGTATTCATTCATTATTAGGTATTCATTTATTCACTTGGATTTATTTGGAAGATATTTATCGTGCACTTACTGAATATGCATTCAGTCTGCTACCCATTTCTTCAGAAGGTTGTTTAGATGGAAAAAGAAAGCAAATAGGGCACAGAAGTGAGGCAGATATAGTAAAAATTGCTTTTCTAGAAAAGACTAGAATACTTTGATGAGGATTAGTATCTCCACAACAGAATTCGAGGAGGCTGCAATTCGAGCAGGCATCAATGTTTTCATGATTTTAATTTGTTGAATATGAGCTCATTCCTACTTGTCAACACACACACACACACACACACACACACACACACACAGAGTCATGTGCACACACATGCCCATGCTTACAATATCAAATGTTGATTAAGATTATTTTTATAATCATCCTTTTTAATCTCTTTCCCTCTCCTTTCTTACCTTCCTCTGTTCTTTTTTTCATTTCTCATGTATTTCTAATATTTATTGAGTGCTACTAGGTAATATGCACTGTGGTATATATTAGGGCTATAAAATAAATAATGAAGATTTTTGTTAGCGGGGAGTTCAAAATCCCCTTGGGGAGACCAATAGGTGCACAAGTAATTGCCACATAATGTGAAAAAGTAGATAACAGTGATATAAAAAATATGAATAGCTTTTGATGAAAGAACAGGGGAGGGCACACCTATTCTAATTTAGGGAGATAGAAACCAGAGAACTGATGCTTACAATGGATTCTGAAGCTCAGTGATAATTCTCTAGGAAAAGAAAGATGGGAATATCAATCTGCACTAAAAAGAAACATGCCCTCAGGAAACAAGCCTATTACTAAAAGACTTATTTTGTCATCATCATTGGTAATTACAGTAATTCCTTAAAGAGAGGTTTGAAAATTGTGTTCCTGGGTCAACTTACTTTCAGTAGCACTTCACAAATAAAGGGCGATAACCAACAGTGACACTTCACCTGCTGTAGAAATTTCCTCGTCCACTGTAGAAATTCATTTCATAGATCAAATTAAATGAATTTTCAAATTTTCTTGGGTAATAGCATGCTTGTGGCAGCTGTTGAATAAAGAGACAACATAGTGCTCTGACATGTGTTTATGAGGGGATAAATGCACTAACTGAAATCTTAACAGCATAACAATTTCAAGTATAAGAAGTAACATCCAGATTTCTGATTAAAACAGAGTTAGACTAAGAATTATGAATGCAGTCTCTCCAAACTTTTTAAACTCTGAAAACTGATAAAAACTTGCCAAAAACTTTTTTTAAAAACTTGCATCAATAATCTACTATCACAAATTATTGCATTATAAATTTTTAAAACTTCATGTATTACTGAGGCCTCAACATCCACAGAAAGGGGCTGTGAGCACTCTACCAGGTGACTAGGTATACCAGTTGAGAATGCTGGTCCATGCCACAATTTTCCCTTCTTGCCCTGCCCTGACTATGACCTAGTGATATTCAAACACACAAATGCAATCCCCTCACACCTTTTGCTTGTGTACTGCACCCTGACCCTAATAAAAACACTTGCCCATGGATTCTTTCTCTCTAGGATCTCCTCCTGCTTCGTCGAGCTGCTCTCTGGGAACCCCTCCCATATGGCCCCTTAAAGATCATGAATAAAATACCAATTGTTCATGGTAAAAAAAAAAAAATTATATGCCTCTCTGCCTGAAATTTCTGGGCTATGTTGGAATGGTTCTTAAAGACCCCGTAAGGAAGACTTAAGCTCCCATTTACAATACAGTTACTGATTTCCAGTCTTAGGAAGTTTTATAACCTAAAGAATATAAAAATAGAGCAACAAAACAAAACATCATCATCAACAACACATTAAGAAAGAAAACAAGCAGAAGCAAACAACAAAATCAATCCACGACCTATGCACAATTTGCCCTATGAAGTGAAATAGCACACCTAGTTGTAAAGTTGATACGAAGACAATCTAGCCATCTGCCTTTTCCCCTCAGCTTGTCTGAACCAAGCAGAAGAAAAGCAAAGTCAATATTGCTCATTCAGGGCTAACATCAACTTTCTCCTCAAGGCAAGCTCTTGGGTGTGTTTGATGTTAACCGTGGCCCTTTTTGTTATTCTTTGCTTTCCCTTCCTTACTCCTACCACTAGCCCTTGTATGTTTTTCTCTTTTCTTTCATTCTCAAAATAAAAACATAGGTTCTGGGAATGCAGTGATGGTCAAAGCAGACATTACGATTGCTATTTTTATAAAGCTAACAACATAGTGGGGGAAACAAAATAAGCAAGTAAACAAGCTAAGAAATATGTAATTACCAACAGTGGTAAATACACTGAAGTAAAAACATTTTATGAGAGGAAATGGGAGTGGCTAGTTTTGATCTCAATAAGTAGTTGGCAAATAACACTCCTGAAATATTTCCAGAAATAATCAGTAGAAATTATACAGGTCATATTTTATGACCAGAATGCAATAAAGCTAGGGATTAATGGATGTTAAACTGGAAATATCTAAATTATAAATATTAAAAAATACGTTCTCATATCAAAGCATGTGACTGGATATTAAATAAATATTGACATGAAAAAAACCAGTATCTCATAGCGAAAACAGTTCTAAATGTAAATTGATTATTATAAAAGACTTCTTTTTATAACAGATAATTCCTAAACTTGATTTTCACACCAAAAATTTAGAAAAGAAACAACCCCAGAAGGCCCAAAGAAAAAAATAATGAATGAGACTATGAAATTAGAGTTGAAATGAATGAATTAAAAAACAGAAAAAGGAGTAGGTTGAATAAACATATCTTAGACCAGGTTCTCTGGAGGATGAAGAAAATAGAGATATTAATGATAGGAAATGAAAAATTATATTTCATTGAGAATAATCAAAACGATTTAAGTTCATGAAATAACATGTTCACTTATCAAATCATCAAAACACAGACAAGAAAATGCATAAAATTGTTGATGATTTGGTACATGGGTTACTTTTATGCCTTTCTAGTGAGAACATACAATGGTACGCGGTCTTTCCAGAACACAAATTTACAACGTATATCAAAAGGCTTACAAAAGTAAAAATGTTTAGTTCATTGGTTTGATTCCAGACTATTAATTCATCCTAAAGATAAAATCTAAAAGAAGGACTACTACTTACATTCAAGATGTTCACTGAAGTTTTATTTACACTAATGAAAAGTTAACTCGATGTTCAACAATAATGAAAGAACTAAGTAAAATATGGTATATCCATACAATGGAATATTATTATGGCATTGCCAATATTTTTACAGGTAAATTTAATAGTCTAAAAATACATTATATTTGTAATGAAAAATATAGAAGAGAAAAGTAAGCAAACTCTGTTTTCAAGTATATTCATTCAATAGTCTTAAAAGACCATATGGACCATGGAATAATTTTTTATTGGTAGGATCATTAACAATGACTTTTATTCTTTTTACCTTTCAGTATTTTCTAAATTTTTTATTAATAATTATTGAAAACTCTCCTTATTGTGATAAAATAATATTCAATTGAGTCTGTATCTCTTTCAAATTTTTCTATAATTCAGAGAGGACCCAAAGTTTCACTCTATCTGAGTGAGAACCTAGTAAATGCCGTTCGTGAGGTGTTTAATACATCAGATCCTGTGACAGTGAGGTCAGAAGCAGTGGTCCAGGCTCAATTTGAACAGTGATCATGCTGCAATTCCCACAATATGATCTTGTCCACAGAAGAGTTGGAAAGTGCTTGCTGGGATTATACTGGGTACCAACAAGCATTCTGGAGAAGAAGTGAGGCAAATAGTTTTGTAATAATGGGGGGAAAGGGCGTGTGAGGCTAGAATACCCCATCTGCAAGTCTGTTCTTTGTCATGGACTTGGTAGCTCAGTCTCACAATGACAAATTTATAATTAAAGTGAGAAAAATAAGAGAAGTTTTTATTTTCTCTTTACTCTCCATGGGGACCAGAAGATCAAGCTCACAGAAGGATGGACTTCTGTGACAGCACTGGCTGTAGAATTTGTGGTGGTGGCAGCATCACTGGCTAATGAATGGGGTTCATTGTTTAATTTCAGTGAGTTCTCTTTAACTGTTCTCCTATACTGACTCATAGTTCTGTTTTCACTCTACTATGGAAATATGAATTTAAATAGAATCTTTCTCTGACAGTGTATATGCACTTCAGATAGAAAAAAATCTGGTATTCTGTATTTTGATGTTTTATTAATAATGTTAAAAATAATTCTAGGATTCAGCGGTTTAATCTGTGATTAAACATCTCATAGCTTTCTAGAATTCAGTGGTTAATTCGTGACTAACCATTCCGTAGATTTGAGGGATTCAAATTGATATTTTTTTGTTGTTGTTTATTAACATAGCAACTGAAAGTGTTGCCATTACTGAGAAAATGGTCCAGCTATTTCTTTTACTTTAGATGTTTGGTTTATTTTTTTAAGCAGATTTTATAAAATATCTACAACTTCATGTGTGTTGGTTATAAGTATTAAGTATTAATTTTGCAAAGTTTAGGAACAATGACATATAACTTATAAATGTCAACCCTTCTGTTTTATCTTTTGGAAATTCATGGTCTTAATGTACTAGATGCAACATTGCACACCTTGGAACTACATTGCTTGGGCTGCAATCCAGACGCCATGCTGTAGAACTTGAACAAGCCACTTAATCTTTCTGTCCCTCAGCCCTCATCTGTATAATGAAAACATAATACCCTTGAATTATAGAATTGGGATAAGGATTAAATGTATAAATGTATGAAGAGCATCTAGGAGACTGGCATATATTAAAATTTTACTATTATTATTATTGTTATATAGTGAAATAAGTTGATTAAATAGTTGTTCTGCTGCTGAGCTATCTTTTAAATTTACACCATCTGAACTTCGGTGATATTTTCTAAATAATATATATTCTCTGCTTCCCCGATGAATGTTTTTGAAATTCATGTGCTCTTTATGCTCCACTTATCCCTGTGAAATTGGCAAAAATTGTGAGAGTATCAGATGGATTTGAATATTCATTCACAAGAGCCTTGGTTTTGCCATGAATTAAAGTAGCTTTTCTGTATTGATCTCCTAACTTGGCTGTCATCAATAATGCTACATCCTTCCCAGTGGATCTACTTATTCATGTGTGCTCTATTCAATTCTCCAGCTACCAAACCTTCATGTGACACATATAGAATGTGCCTGTTAATAAGTACATGCTCATGTGGGACCACAAGCCTCTATAATCATAGCGTTAACGCTAATAATCATCCTTCTATTAATGAGGAATGACTCAAAAAGTCAAGTGTCTGGAGTGAGAGTAGGAGTTGAAGAGGGAGAGAGAAAGAAGGTCATACAAAACTCTTTTGGTTATAAGATTCTTGGCTCTCAAATAACAGTTCACATGTTAGGAAAATCTGTACTGAACTGTTATGTAAGAAGTAAACTTTTATTTGCTATAATTTGTTTACTACATCAGCTGACATTCTTCTAAACTATGACTGGTAGTATTGTATTCACATATGAAGTGAGTAAAGATATAGAAGAGAAAAAGTCTGACGATTAAGTCCCAGGACTCTAGCATTAAGAACAAGAAAAAGGAGAAGGACAGAATAAATGAGACAGGAAAGTTGCTATCAGTGCCTGAAAATCAAAGTCTATAGCAACATGGAAGCCAAGTGAAGAAAGTGTTTCAGAGGTGAGTAAATGGTCACCTGTATTAAATTCTGCTAAGCAGTCAGGAAGAGGACAGGGAAGTGTCCATTAGACTGGAAAGATGGTGGCCACTGTAGATATGGACAAGAGAAGTGATGGGGATGAGTACCCCAGTGGAGTGTGTTAAAGAGAAAACAAGAAATAAGGAAGTAGGAAAAAGTGAGCAGACAAATGCATAATTGCTAGAAGATGAGAGAGCAAGGAAGTCCTTTTTATATACATGGTATAATTTTATCATGTTAGCATACCAATGGGAATACAGGGAGAAAAACTACTGCAGGAGAAAGTACCAAAAATAGTCCTCATGTAGCTGAGGCTGCCTTGTGAAGTAATATGATTTTGTTGATAGGAAAATCATTGGGTGACATTTATTAATATTCTTAACTCACCTTTACTAAAAGAAAACACATCCATATGTGGTTCAATGTTTTTTTCCAAATATCCTTTTTAATTTAAAACAAAAACGTATCATGGGGAAAAAAGTAAGACCTACACAGATACCCAACCCTAATTGTCAAAGGTAACTGCTGTTGAAAATTTATTGTGTATTCCTCCTTGCTTTTTTCTATACATGTATGCAAATGTATATTTTATTTATATACATATGCATATGTATACCCTTATGAAATTTTAAAAATGACCATGCATTTTTTAGTCATTGTGTTCTATAGTTTTTTTTAAGTTATATTGTGTGCATGTTTCCTAATCAGTACATATAGATTTCATATTTTTATTGGCTGACTAATAGTCCATATTCATACTATATTTATTTAATCATTTGCCTATTGATAGATTATTGATATTTTTGAGCCAGTGCCATCAATTTCAGTATAGTTTCTCCACTGCTTTTTCATTACAACACTATTTTTCTCAAATCAAAAACCAGGTAATTATAAGCTACAAACAGAAGTATACTATTTTAGCAATTTTGAATTTTGAAAGGTTATTTTTTCCTCCTCTGCCATTAGAAATCAGTGAGTGATATGATAATGTGGTAAATCCTCTAGTTCATTATTTCCTATGTAATAAGAGACTTCATTTTATTCACTATCTTTAGCCAATGTATCTCTTTTATAGGTTACTTTTCTACTATTACACTTTTGTGAACCTCAGGTTGAATTTTCTGACATAGGTAGATGAAATATCATAAACAGGGCCCCTCTTGTTGGCAGGAGGTAGAGTTGTAGGCATGAACTCAGAACCACACAGTGCACTTGGTTAGGGAAAGGGAGGTGAGGGACCCCCAAGAGCTCAGCAGATCAGCAGTGACTGTGCCTTCCTTACTGGGAGTAGTTTTTTCCTAGTTACCTCCAAGTAGAGAGGTACCAGAAATATGTTTCGTGGTACCAGTATTATGTTCTTTTGCTTGTTAGCATCAAAGAAGAGAGTTGGAGTTGTCCTGGTCAAATCACAGCGAGGAGGAATTTTCCAGGCCTGGTGTTGGTACATGGTCCCAGGAAGAAGAGTGCACAAGTTTTATAAACATGTTATAGGGTGTATATATTATTGTCCATGATATTAAATAAAATATTATTAATAAAATATTAAATAAAAAAGTTTACGGCGGTGAAAATTCAAAAAGATAGACCTGACATCAGACTAGATTAGGCTCTTATAAGAACTCAAACCTAGTCATTTATTTCTTGTAATGCATAGAGGCCACTGATTTAGTTGCTAGCCTATTTACTTTTTTATTAATTTTCATGATCCTGAGAAGTACATCTGTGATAAGAGAGGGGCTTCTCTCTAGGAGATGTGGCTGCTTTCCCCTTAGCTCTCACTGATGTTGCTGTGATGGCCTCTGGTTTGGACGATGTCCTCTAAATCTTTGGTCCCCAACCCCTCAGGCCATGGTGGGCTTTATCAATCCATGGCCTCCTGGGGACCAGGATGTAGAGCTCCACTGTCCCCACCCTCACCTCATCTGTGGAAAAATTGTCTTCCATGAAACTTGGGGGGCTGCACAGCAGGAGGTGAGCGGTGAGGGAAGGGAGCTTCGTCTGTATTTACAGCTGCTCCCCGTTGCTCACCATCCCTCCCACCCCAATCTGGAAAAATCATCTTCCGTGAAACCTGTCCCTGGAGACAAAAAGGCTGGGGACCGCTGTATTAAATGTCTGATGTAAAATTCTTCTCCATCAAAGGCTTTTCTTAATTCTTTTTTTTTTTTTTTTAATGTAGAGATGAGGTCTCGCTCTTGCTCAGGCTAGTCTTGAACTCCTGACCTCAACTGAGCCTCCTGCCTTGGCCTCTCAGAGTGCTAGGATTATAGGGTTCTTAATTCTTAACTGTTGGAGTAGAGGTTTTAGAATTTCTGGTAGGTGAAGGAAATTGCTTATAGGTTAGATAGTAACTTTCATGTTGATGAAAAGTCTCTACACTAATTTGGGGAAGGTCTATTTTTTCCCTAATCCAGTGGAAAAAGTTGCATTGCTTCTTTGCTTTGTCATCTTAGAATGCTCAGGCTAGAGTGAGATCTTTTGACATGATAAATAAGAGGGTCAGACTCAAGAGGTTCCTGTTCCCTAAATCTCAAAGCTTGAATCCTTATTGTGCCCTTAAATACTGAGAACGATGGCAGGGGAGGGTGTAGGTAGGGAAGGATCATTGTAGATTTGCCTGAAATCTTCAGAGGTGTTAGTTCCAATTTTATTCCCTGAAAGCAGTGGTTCCAACCCTTTTAAGAATCTGTTAAGAGCCTGGATCTACTTCCCAGAAACATACCTAATACATAAAAATATATATGGGATTTTACACATAATTATAAAGGGCCCTTAAGTCCTCATACCCATCTGTGAATTTCCTCAGGAACCATAGGCTTAGAGCCTATGGTTAAGAATACCCTGCTTTGCAAACAAATAGAACTACCTTTTTTTTTTTTTTTTTTTAAAAAGAGACAGAGTCTCACTCCATTACCCAGGCTGGAGTGCAGTGGTGCGATCATAGCTCACCACAACCTTGAACTCCTGGGCTCGAGCAATCCTCTGCCGAAGCCTCCCCAGTAGCTAGGACCACACATACCTGCCACCACACCTGGTTAATTTCTTTATTTTTTGTGGAGATTGGATCTTGTTATGTTGCCCAGGCTGGTCTCGAACTCCTGGCCTCAAGCCATCCTCCCACCTTGGCCTCCCAAAGTGCTGGGATTATAGGCATGAGCCACTGCACCCAGCTAACTACATTTAAATCGTCCTCCAAATGTTCTTCTAAATTCCAAGGAGGCAAGGAAAATTGTTTATTTGTTGATTAAACACATTTTTGTTTTTATATGTAAACAATTTATAAATATTGGTTTATTCTAGCTAGCATACCCACACACAGCATTTATATTGGGTCCTTACTGTGTGCTAGTCACTGTTCTAAGCACTTCGATGCACTACATCACATACTTCACACAGCAGCCTTCTGGAGTAGGCACTGATACTCCTTTTTTTTTTTTAACCAATGATGAAACTGGCACAGAGGGTAGATGACTCTGTCGACAGATGTCTTGAGATAACGCAGGCGAGGCCACTCCAGAGCTTGTGCTCTTGTCCACTAGATTATGTTGCCCCTTATTTGCATACATTATGGAGGATTAGAGAGCATCATGTAAGTAATACATACCTTGTGTTTATGCCTACTTTTAGGTCTTTTAATAGGACAGCAAAACTATTTACTGGAAGAAGCCAAGGATTTGGTTTCTAATCCTATCTCTGCCATTGCCTGGTGAACTGACTTAGGGCAAGTCATTTCACCTGGAGGCCTCATTTTTTTTTATTTTAAAATGAAGAGGTTGGACCACATGACTCCTTTATTTGACTTCCTAATCTATTCTCCAAATTCTCTGATTATATATAAAAGCTACATATTAATTATTCATGGCTGGGTGTGGTGGCTCATGCCTGTAATCCTAACATTTTGGAAGGCTGAGGTGGGAGGATCACTTGAGCCCAGGAGTTCAATACCAGCCTGGGCAGCATAGCAAGACCCCATCTCTACAAAAAAATTAAAAATTAGCTAGGTGTAATGGTACTTACCTGTAGTCCCAGCTACTCATGAGGCTGAGACAGGAGGATCACTTGAGCCTGGGAGATTGAGGTTGCTGTGAGCTATGATGACACCAATGTACTCTAGCCTGGTACCCTGTCTCTAAGACAAAAAAATGTTTACAATATACATTCATATTAGGCTGAGGGAAATCCTATAGCAAAGAAATCTATTTTTCTTAGATTAACTGTTAAAAAAATACTAAATACTATTATTATTTATAAGCCTTACAGTTTACTTTTTTCTTTCTCTCTGTTTTTGTGTGTTTTGATAGATGAATCAATTGAGAGTGAACTGACACTAGAGAGCCAGACCAGAACTTACAGAGAAAAGGTGAGTGTGACAGAACTAAGATGTGGGACCTTAGGCAAGTTCCTTTTGGGCCTTGGGTTTTTCCATCAGTAAAAGGGACTTGTTGAATTCAGGGGTTTCCCTGGCTGTTTCAGCACATTCAGTGTGTGGTTCTCTGGACAGTTTGTGCCTGCAGAATCTTCTTTGGTCTCTGTCCCTGTCAAGGGCAGCTGAATGCAACTCTGTGCCAATGTTTGGTATCTGTCCTCTGGGCTGATAAAGGTGTAGCATAATACTTATTTTTAGGACTTAGTTTGTTTCAGAAAACATTGGTTGTAGCTTGAAAACTTTCACATTAAAACAAAGTAAACTTTAGGATTTTTTTTTTTGGAGACAGAGTCTCACGCTGTTGCCCCAGCTCCTAGCTAGAGTACAGTGGCACCATCATAGCTCACAGTAACCTCAAACTCCTGGGCTCAAGTGATTCTCCTGCCTCAGCCTTCTGAGTAGCTGGGACCATAGACGTCTGCCACCACGCCTGGCTAATTTTTCTATTTTTTTGTAGAGACAGGGTTTCGCTTTTGCTCAGGCTGGTCTTAAATTCCTCCTCTCAAGCGATCCTCCCGCCTTGGCCTCCCAGGGTGCTGGCCAAACTTTAGGATTTTTTTTTTTTTTTTTTGAGACAGAGTCTCACTTTGTTGCCCTGGCTAGAGTGAGTACCATGGCGTCAGCCTAGCTCACAGCAACCTCACACTCCTGGGCTCAAGCGATCCTCCTGCCTCAGCCTCCCGAGTAGCTGGGACTACAGGCATGCGCCACCATGCCC
>CAUYSK010126959.1:0-20509 GCA_963575035.1 Avahi laniger
AGTCCCAGCTACTTGGGAGGCTTGAGACAGTAGGATTGCTGGAGCCCAGGAGTTTGAGGTTGCTGTGAGCTAGGCTGATGCCACGGCACTCGCCCCAGGCAAGAGAGTGAGACTCTGTCTCAAAAAAAAAAAAAAAAAAAAGCACTACTTTTGGCCGGGCGCGGTGGCTCACGCCTATAATCCTAGCACTCTGGGAGGCCGAGGCAGGCGGATTGTTTGAGCTCAGGAGTTCGAAACAAGCCTGAGCAAGAGCGAGACCCCGTCTCTACCAAAAATAGAACAGAAATTAATTGGACATCTAAAAATATATATAGAAAAAATTAGCCGGGCATGGTGGCTCATGCTTGTAGTCCCAGCTACTTGGGAGGCTTGAGACAGTAGGAGTGCTGGAGCCCAGGAGTTTGCGGTTGCTGTGAGCTTGGCTGATGCCACGGAACTCGCCCCAGGCAAGATAGTGAGACTCTGTCTCAAAAAAAAAAAAAAAAAAAAAAATAGAGAAATTTAGGCCAAGCACAGTGGCTCACACCTGTACTTCTAGCACTTTGGGAGGCCAAGGTGGGAGGATCACTTGAAGCCAGGAGTTTGAGACCAGCCTGGGCAACATAATGAGACCTCTGTTTCTACAAAAGAAAATTTTTTTTATTAGTTGAGTGTGGTGGCTGACTGTAGTGCCAGCTACTAGTGGGTGGGTAAGGCAGAAGGGTTGTTTGAACCCAGGAGTTTGAGGCTGCAGTGAGTTATGATTGTGCCACTACACTCCAGCCTGGGTGAAGAGCAAGACTCTGTCTCAAAAAAGAAAAAAGGAAAACTCAGATACCTGCCGAGTTTGAGTTAGAGCTGACTGTAGGGCAGGTGTCAGTAGACTACCGCCTGAGAGGTGGCCTGTGAAAGAATGATTTTTACATTTTTAAAGGTTTGTTTAAAAAAAAAAAGAATATGCAACAGAGACCAGTATGTGCCCCATAAAGCATAAAATATTTACTATTTTACCAGATACAGAAAAAGGTTGTAGGGCATTAAAATAGTGATATCTGTTAAACAATTGACGTCGCAGGGCTGGTCTTGAGATAACTGCTATTTGCATATAGATGTATATCCTTCTAAACCTTTTTCTTTATTTGCCTCAATGGTTTTCATGGTTGCAATCTAACTACTTCTCAAATGCCAGCTCTAATGTTCTCCCCTCTTTTTGTAAAGCCTTACCTATTTGATAAAATGGTTACATTGCCCTCCATGTTTTCATATAATCTGGTACATATTTTTGTCACATATGTGGTTTCATCTGTCAGTTCAAAAGCTTGTTCAGTTGTTGGAATACTTAGGTGCCCTTTTCAAAAAGCTATTTATAAAACGCTTATATATTGAATTCCACCAGACACACTGGGAACAATTTGTTAGCTGAAAATTACTATTTTTAAGTAAGTAATGTAAAATCACAACCACCAATGTACATTTGAGAAACAGCCTGAGAAGTGGTTCATAGCATGAATTTTGGAGGCAAAACTCTGGAATCAAATCACAGCTCTGTTACCCTTGGTAGTTGTATTAATAATTAGTATCTCTGTGCCTCATTTTTCTTATCTGAAATGGGGATATTAGTACTGCTACTTTCCTTAGAGGGCTGTTATAGGATTTAATAAGTTGCTTTTTGTAAAGCCTTTAGAACAGTGTCTAGCTAGCACTTAGTGTCTTAAGTGTTTGATCTCATGATAATGGTGTTCACACATGCACACACAAAGTTGATCTAAGGAGGAATGGCTTTTCTGTTCCAGGATTATTCTTGCTACAACTAACAGATAAATAGTTACATCTTATTGGAATCTTCTTTATACCCCTTTCTCAGTTTCTATAAAAAGATTTTTATAGGCCCCCAAAAAATGCTTATTTGAATACTCAGTGTAAATATGAAGAGAATTTTAGAGAACCCAACCTAATGAAATTAAATGACTTGTCCTAGATTTTACAGATACCTAGTGCCAGGATCTAGACCAGAACCCAAGCCTCTTGACATCACTTCATTTTCCTTTATCTAATGCTATCTGAATCAAATAGTATTGCATGAGAGGCAAGCAGGAAGGGTTTGTAGATTTATTAACTATTTACAAAATCTGATCAGTATTTATAGAATGGCATTCCGTTTGGTTTATTTTTTTTAAAGGTGCAATGAAAGCCTTCCACGCTTTCTGTGTTGTCCTTCTGGTACTCGGGAGTGTCTCTGAAGCCAAGTTTGATGATTTTGAGGATGAGGAAGATATAGTAGAGTATGATGATAATGACTTTGCTGAATTTGAGGATGTCATGGAGGATTCTGTTACTGAATCTCCTCAACGGGTGATAACCACTGAAGATGATGAAGACGAGACCACTGTGGAATTGGAAGGACAGGATGAAAACCAGGAAGGAGATTTTGAAGATGCAGATACCCAAGTGAGGTTCTTTTTTATTGATTTCTTGGGAAATCAGAAGGATGGGAAATTTTGTAACTAGTGCTTTTCTCAAACATTAAGAGTAAGACCCAGATCTAGGGAGACCTTTACTATGTGGCACCTTAATTTTTGTTCTGTAGTTATAACCCTTCTAAATGTTTTGTGGTCTGTTCCTACCTCTTACATTGATAGAATGGATTGTGTTTTTGTCTTCTATTGAAACCCTGGCTGAGGGAAGGGCTAGAGAATAGATAATGTGTAGGATGAGAATTATATTATTTAGAACTTTGGGTTCAAAAGCATGGAGAGTCATCATTTTGGTGTTTGGATTTTTTTCTCCCCAGCTTTTTGCTACTATAATTGACAAATAAAAATTGTGTACATTTAAGATATACAACATGATGTTTTGATATGCATATACATTGTGAAATTCTTAACACAGTCAAGCTAATTAACATAGCCATCACCTCACATAGATACCATTGTGTGCGTGCGTGGTAAGAATACTTAAGATCTACTCTGTTAGCAATTTCAAGTATACGGTACATCATTAATTGTAGTTACCATGCTGTACATTAGGCTTCTAGAACTTACTCATCTTAACCTGAAAATTTGTACCCTTTGATCATTTTGTTAAAAGTGTAATATCTCTGTGTTCTGTTCTTCCTGCTTACGCATTCTGTTTTCCTCTATAAATGTTGCCTACAAAATGAGACACAACTGTTGGTGACATTTGTAGAGGAAAACAGATGGTGCCTCATTTTTGTAGGAGGGAGATACCGAGAGTGAGCCATATGATGATGAAGAATTTGAAGGTTATGAAGATAAACCAGATACTACTTCTAGCAAAAATAAAGACCCAATAACAATTGTCGATGTAGGTATACAGAATTCTGAATTGCACACTAACAACAAAATATCCTGTTATTAATCCGAGAAATATAATTAATGACGTATAGCTGGTATTGATGTAATAGTGGGAGCTGGGAGAGAGCTTGACATCAATTCTTCTGGTAAGAATCCACACCTAGAGAAGGAACTCGCATTTTTTATTCTAGACCTCCTAGTTTTACTTATAAATGAATAAGTAAGGGGATATACAGTACATTGGATTTATTTTGAGGTGGGACTCAGGACCAAATGTAATACAAAGGGCTTTCCAGCTTTTCATCCCATTTGATTGTCCTTGCATTTCGTTAAAGAATCTTTTACAAAGCTGACCTAGAAAACCAAAAATGGGCATATTTTTCAGAGTATAGCCATGTTCAGTGACAGTTATGGTTTTCTCATTCTTTATTCCATGAGTTAGACTCCCTCCTTCAGCCTCAGCCCACATTAAATGGAATGATTTTGCTTCTTTAGGTTCCTGCACACCTCCAGAACAGTTGGGAGAGTTATTATCTAGAAATTTTGATGGTGACTGGTCTGCTTGCCTATATCATGAATTACATCATCGGGAAGAATAAAAATAGTCGCCTTGCTCAGGCCTGGTTTAACACTCATAGAGAGCTTTTGGAGAGCAACTTTACCTTAGTGGGTAAGTTAGGCCAATGTAAATCCAGCTTCCTGCTTGAAAACAATCTGGTAAGGATGGTTTATTCCCATTAGTATAAGTGTGTAATTGTTTTCATTGAATCCTAAAGAGGATGCATTTTATTTTCTCCCAAGGATCCTGTTTTTTGTTAGGTTTTATGTACTGAATAAATTGCATTTATGTAAAAATTTTCTCATCTTTCATTAATCAACAGTATAATCGCCAAACTGCTTCTGATTAGAATGATATAATCAATATTACCAAAACAAGCTGATAAAATTCTGGCTAAAACCAAATAATTTTGCCATTTTAGGTGGCTTGATAATTGCTTTCAATTCATAAAATTGAAAGTCCCTCAAAATTCCCTCAAGTTCTGGGCACTTTAGTTTTGGATCCACTGATGAGGTATACAGTGAAGTACTTAGAGAAACCCTTATAGTTATATGGTGTGGGAAATGAAGTGTACTCCCCTCACATTCACCTCTGTCTGGCATTTAGCACTTTATTTCTCTTTAATAGTATTCTGTCTGCTCTGCAACAGACAAATGTTTATATATTGTGCTGGGTACTTTGCACACATTGTTTCTTACTTACTCTTTGTGGCAACACTGTCAGTTGGGTATAGTTTCTATTTTCCTGAGGAGGGAACTGCAGAGCAGAAATGTTAAAAACTTGTCTAAGCTATTAAGTAACTGTGGGAACAGCACTGGTAGTCCCAGCTACTGGGGAGACTGAGGCAGGATGAATGCTTAAGCCCAGGAGTTTAAGACCAGCCTAAGCAACATCATGAAACCCCATCTCTAAAAATAAAATACAAAAAAATAAATAGCAACCAAGATATTACAACCTATGTACCTGTTTTAAAACTCCATGCTCTCTCCATTGTACTGTAATATTTCAGAGTACTTCTTGACCAGGAAATCAGAAAAAAATAAGCAGCCTGTGGCTCCTTCCACTTGTTTGTTTTCATTTGGTGTATCAGTCTATTTTACCTGGTGAGGTCCAACAGTTCTTTTGTACACTTAATGAATTAAATAGAGAAATTATTGGAATTTGACTTTTTCCCTAGATCTGAAATACAACTCAATACCACCAATAAGACTCAGTTATTTAGCTGTTGGAAAAGAAAACTTGGTGAGAAAACACAGGAAGTGCTGAATAGTTTGTATTAATGGTATTTTTTATTCACTATATAGGAGGGTTTTTTTTTTTTAAACTTTTGGCAGAAATATTTAAACTTATTTTGTTCTATTTTCTATCTACTTGAGAGATTTATACTCTAAGATAATCATTGTTAAACTAACAGTATGCGCTAGAGACCATAATTTTTTTTATGGAGACAGTAGAGTTTTAAAAGTAAAAGGAACAGTGCCAATCTGTTTTAATCCCTGTCTAAAGGAGAGTTCTATAAGATAGCAAAGTATTTCTACCCTAAATCTATGATCATTAGGTGGTTAAGGTAGAGGAGGGTATTAGACCTCCACATTTTCAGTTAATCACATTAAGTGGTTTTACCCCCAGGAGATGATGGAACTAACAAAGAAGCCACAAGCACAGGAAAGTTGAACCAGGAGAATGAGCACATCTATAACCTGTGGTGTTCTGGTCGAGTGTGCTGTGAGGGCATGCTTATCCAGCTGAGGGTAAGTAGGGAACTTCCGGTACAATGTGTATCTTCCCCTAATTTTTTCCAGCCATGATTCCTAATTCTCCAAATTTAGTGTCTCATCCGTTTATGTTTGACTTGAAGTCTACAAATTATTTCTACTAATTGGCAAATGTGTCGTAGTGTATATTTGATGAATTATTTGGTTCTGCAAGGCCCTTTCTTTATAGTAAGTAGAAGCTGCAGTTGCATTAACTCACTTCTCTCATTTTTTCAGTTCCTCAAGAGACAAGACTTACTGAATGTCCTGGCCCGGATGATGAGGCCAGTGAGTGATCAAGTGGTATGTAGTCTTCTCACTGGCTTTCTGTGTACAGACTGAATTCTTTACTTTTTTTAGAGCTTATTCCATTTCTGCCTGGATTGTGTTTGGTGTTTCTGGCAACTTGTGTCCCTTGCCAAAAAATTGACCCTTTTCTGTTTAGACGGATTGTCTTCTTCCACTCTGTGCAGCTGTCAGGGGGCCTTCTTTTGCTTTTTTTTTTTTGAGGGAAGGAGTTAATAATACTCTCTCCCCACATAGATCAGCTGAATTAGCCTTGGTGATAGAGGGAAAAGCAATTGTCATAGATAGTGTGCCTTCATAGGCAACTGTGCTCCTTGTGTATGCTTTTATCTTTGGCAAAAAGCTGGTTTTCTTTTCAAATAATTTTTGCTTCAAATAATACATTTTGGCAAAAGGAACTCAAATCATGATCTGGGGATGGTATGTTTGGTATATTTCTTTCCTTTATTAAATTAACTTGTTAATCTGCAAATTGTGCCCTTTGTAAGAAATGCCATACTCCTCTTCCCTCCATTCTTTCAGTAAATAATTGTATTGGCTCCCACTGCTACAAGAAACAAGTATATAAGACAGTTTCTTTTATATAAACTAATAGAACAAGAAATATATATGTATATATGTCAAAGTACAAAGTAGTGTTTGATTAATAAATACTGTGTTAGTAGTGATATAAATTAGGTACTTCGAAATGTCATCATTGGATTGAAAATCATTGTTATTATTTAAAAGGTATCATTTTTAGTTGTAAACCTGTATCTTTATTTTAATTTTTCTAATATGGTCATGATGGCTTAATCCATTAAAATTGAGAGCCCCATCAGTTAACATTTCTGTCATCCTTTCTCCCCCAAACATCATCTTATTAGCTAGAAAGACGAAAAGTTTGCTGTATCCTCAGCCATCTTTTTTTTTTTTATTCTTCCCTTTTTGAGACGGGGTCTTGCTCTGTCATCCTAGGTAGAGTGTAGCTGCACTGTAACCTCAAACTCCTGGGCTCAAGGGATCCTCTTGCCTCAGCCTCCTAAGTAGCTGGGAGTACAAGTTGACTCACAACACCCAGCTAATTTTTCTATTTCTTGTAAAGACGGGGTCTTACTCTTCCTCAGGCTGGTTTTGAACTCCTGAGCTCAAGCGCTCCTCCTGCCTCAGCTTCCCAGAGAGCTGGGATTACAGATGTGAGCCACCATGCCCGGCCTCCCTAGCCATCTTTTAGTAGAAATTATTCTTTAGTGTTTTAATCATTTTCAGTTCTTTCCTGGAGTAGACTTAATCTTCTCTTTGTCTCTGGACCAGCCATCCTTTTATAACTATCTCTCTCTCTATCTCTCTCCCGGCCCGCCCCCCCACTAAGAAAAATAGCCTCAACAGACTCGTGGCTTTTTATTTACCTTGTTTTTCTGGTTTCCATTTAAGGTGTGACTTTATGTAATTTCCCCTCAATGGTGGAAGGGCAGAAAACCTTTTCTTTTACAGCTGCCATCTTGCCAGTTCTTTCCCTACATTAACATTTCTGTTCTTCCACATACTGAAAATGTTTGACCCAAACATTTTAAGATATAATTAATATGACAAATAGGGGGCCGTGTTTTATCATATCAGACTTTTTATTGTCTTTCTGGCCCAATCAGAGTACTAACTATTTACCTGCCTAGGATGTTTTCTAACACCAACAACCAATTCTCAGATTCTCTGGATGCCAACTGGGTGTCCAACAATTCAGTTCAATTCTGACACTATATAAGTGGAGTTAGCTTCACATCCCACAGGTCGAAGGACTCAGTCCCATAAGACTGCCCCCACTTCAAATGCAGTCTCCAGTCCCAGGTTACCTGTATAGTTACCTATACTTCTCACCAACTAACTATAAACCAGGGGATCCCACAACCTCCCTTTATATCCAATAATTTCTTTTTTTTTTTTTTGAGACAGAGTCTTACTGTGTTGCCCGGGGCGAGTGCTGTGGCGTCAGCTTAGCTCACAGCAACCTCAGACTCCTGGGCTCAAGCGATTCTACTGCCTCAGCCTCCCGAGTAGCTGGGACTACAGGCATGCGCCCTCATGCCCGGCTAATTTTTTCTATATATTTTTAGTTGTCCAATTAATTTCTTTCTAATTTTAGTAGAGACGGGGTCCCGCTCTTGCTCAGGCTGGTCTCGAACTCCTGAGCTCAAACAATCCGCATGCCTCGGCCTCCCAGAGAGCTAGGATTACAGGCGTGAGCCACCGCACCCAGCCCTGATTGCCTTTTTTTAAAAGCAATTTTCCAAACTACTTTTTTTCATACCTTGTCTACTAATCTTTTCACTCTGTTAAATCAGTTTTTCTTTTAAGTATCTCAGGAAATTTATTTGTTCATGTTCTTTTACCTGAACTTACAAAAATAGCCCTTTCCAAGTATACCTTCAGCGTTCTCCTTGCCTGTTACAAACTATGGTAACATTTTGTTAGATTTTTTTTTTCTCTTCTCACTTTATTACCCTGTTCTTTCTAATCGGTCAGAATTAGGTTTGAAGTATTAGTTCTTCTTATCAGTGAAACATGACATTTCTGGCACGAAAAAGCAACTTTCACCAGACAGAGGCAATGTTTTTCTCCTTGGTATTCCTTTGGCACTTTTTCTGAATTTGTTATTTTTCTCTTATGGTATTTATCATTTCTAGTTTTTCTAGTTAGTTACTTGGCCACGTGGTTTTTTTCACTATGGTCTCAGATTCTTGAAGGCAGATACCCTGTTTCCTTCATCTTTGCATTTTTCATAGCATCTAGAATAGTGTCATAAAATAGCATGGTCACAAGAAATATGTTAAATACATGTATATCTATGATGAACAGTGATAATGTGTATTTTAAAGAACTAGAAATCATGATTATTGTCTTCTTTATTTTAGGTTTTTACAAGTGCTCCCTGCTTGTACCGAAGATGAGAAACTGCTAATAGATATCATACATTTTTTAAATAAGTTAATGAAGGAACAAAGAAAAAATCCATCAGTAGAACTTCTAAACTGGATTTTAGAAATACTTCTTAGACATGTGAGTGTTATTAAGGAATTTGGATTTTAGGTTTGATAAGTAATTTATTTGTGGAAATGATTAATATTATATTATGAAAAAGGATAATTTTTATATAGCCTATGCTCAGTAAAGCAGTACTCATGTTATATGAACAGCTCATAGCAACATGGCCTTCTTGATAGGATTGTTACTGTGTTTACTAACTTAAAATTCTGTAAACTGAATGGGACCTGTAGCCTTGGTGTTTAACAAAACCTGTATGTGAGCTTTTTGCTGCAACTGTATTTTAAGTGGGGATTTCGGTGTGTGTGTGTGGCAGGGGGTGGGGGGGGATGTTTATGTTTGAAAACAATCAGATATTAAAAATAATGGTTCTGAGGACATATTGCTAATAATATTAAACAGAAAAAATGGTTACAGCAGTGGATCTTTTCACTTGATCTCATTTGTTAAAAACATGTAATTATAATTCTGTTTTTATTTATACTCATAGAAACAAAAAGGAGTGTATGTACTGATATTTAATGGTGGCAGTCTCTGTGATGTGTGATTAAATATGGTTTTGTTTTTCTTATTATTCTTATTCCTTTCTGTTTTTCTCAGTTTCCTGTGATAGATATGCTTTCCTTTTGTTGAGATAACATATTAAGCACCTTTTGAGTTTAGAACTTCTGTACTAATGTCATAAAGGGTCATACCTACTAGTTAGGTAATGTAACTCTTAGTTAATCTAGAACATGATTACCAACAAAAACCTTTATAGGGAACAACATGAAGCTCAATTAGAGAGTAAATATATTTTTTATAAATTTCATTTTTAGAGTCCAAACCCACTGTTAGACCTGCTGATTCTGACAGAGTCACAGGCACAAGAAGAAACAGATGACATCCGGACTGCTGTCAGGCAACAACTACAGAAAGAACTAATTGCTCTTTTCAATACCTTGTTGCTCAATTTCATGGACGTAACTGACAGGTACCATTTGTGTCATTAAAGGTTTGGGTACATTTACATAGAATGTAGGGTTTTTTTTTTTTTTTGATTTTCTAAGAGTTTTACTTTTTACTTTCAAATTAAGAGGCAGAAATACTTAAGTAATAATCAGTGATGGTGGTCTGTTTGTTTTTGTTTCAGTTGAATCTCTGGGATAGCCTGATTGTAACTTCTTAGTCTCCTTTACTACACACACAGATACTCACCCACACATGTGCGCACACACAGTATTTTGTTCTTTACAGCTTAATTCTTTGTCCTCTCTTAATTCTCTACACATCTACCTGAGCAATCATACTAATTCCTAGAACTGTTTTTATACTGATGATTTTTGAATACATATCTCTAGTTGCAAATTCTATTTTTAAAAAACTAAAAAGTTTAGATAAAATCACTATTTTAACCATTTTAAAGTGGGCGTTTAAGTAGCTTTTAGTATATTCACAATGTTGTTCAACTGTCACCACTATCAAATTCTGGAACATTACCATCTCCCCAAAAAGATGCCTTGTATCCATGAAGAAGTCCCTTCCCATTTACCTTTTCTTGTAGTCCCTGGCAACCACTAATCTGCTGTCTCTGAACATTCTGAATATTTCATAAAAATGGAATCAAACAATATGTTACTTTTTGTGACTAGCTTATCATTTAGCATCATGTTTTCAAAGTCTATCCATGTTGGACAAATATTAGTACTTCTTTCTGTGACTGAATAATATTTTACGTAAAGTTATACCACATTTTGTTTATCCATTCATCCATTGGTGGATAGTTGAATTGTTTTCACCTTTTGGCTATTGTGAATAGTGCTGCTGTAAACATTCGTATATAAATTCTTATGTGGAAGTATGTTTCAGTTTTCTTTTTGTGTTTTTTTTTTTTTTTTTTTTTTGAGACAGAGTCTCACTGTGTTGCCCGGGCTAGAGTGCCGTGATGTCATCCTATCTCACAGCAACCTCAGACTCCTGGGCTCAAGCGATCTTCCTGCCTTAGCCTCCTGAGTAGCTGGGACTACAGGCATGCGCCACCATGCCTGGCTAATTTTTTCTATGTGTTTTTAGTTGTCTGATTAATTTCTTTCTATTTTTAGTAGAGACGGGGTCTTGCTCTTGCTCAGGCTGGTCTCGAACTCCTGATTTCAAACAATCCACCTGCCTCGGCCTCCCAGAATGCTAGGATTACAGGCGTGAGCCACCGTGCCCTACCTTAACAAGGATTTTTTAAATCATATTTTTTCCTGTTACACATGCTTGATCATCTTGTTTTTTTTTCCAGTGAAGCTTTGCCCTTTTTCCTACTTTTGATTGACCTTTCCAGAGCGAGTGCATTAGCAAAGTTTGCCCTCAGTTCTAACTCACAGGTAAGTATTATTTATAAGACAGGAATGTGAATAGTATTCCTTTTTTCAGTTTGTTCACATTAATAAGAAGAATTAATAGAGTTTCTTCATAGTCCAAGATTCAGGAATTGCACAGAATTTTTGTTTTAATTCTCAAGTCCAAAGACTGGTCTTCATAAGTGCCCCAGGAATAGACTGTATATCTAACAACTCAATTATAATACCATGGCTATTGGAATTTGGAATTGTCCCCATTTTCTTTGTTGAAGGTTTTCAGAAATTATGGTAATATGACTTGGATAAATAAGAGGATCTACCTGTTGAAACACATCAGAGAGGACAGGATCTAATAGTAGAGAGCCCCAGGGTAGACATATTTTCAAACCCCTTGAATTAACACTAGCATTTCCCATCTTAAGTTTCATCTTAATGTTCATTTATCATTTTGTGTATAAATTAGCATGAAGTTCTGCCCTGATTATGTATTTGATGAATGTTTATGATCATTTGAGCATGTTGATAAGGAAATGAGTTAGATTTTATAATGCTAATATGATCTCATACAAAATTTTCAACTAAGCTTCTATCAATGGTAGACAAAATATAAAATGTTGAAGGATTTAATTATGTGGGATTTAAATGACAGGATTAGTGCACCACCTCAAACGAATATTCCTGAAAAATAGCTCTTCCAGTAGAAAAGGAAGCAGAGCACTATATATGTTCTTTTTTAAGTCTTCTGTATTATTTAAGTCTTCTGGTACTTTGCTTTGTGTCTTGAACACCTGTCTTGTCATATTGAACAGTTTATTCTTTGAATACTAAATTAGATTTTAGTATAAGCCCTAGGATGCACTAACATTTTTAAAAGTTATTTTGTACCTTACCCTCATTGATATATTGGTCTGTGTTTTAGGATGAAGTAAGGGAAAATATTGCCCGTGGAATGGCAATTTTAGGTCCCACGTTCACCCTTGATGCTCTTGTTGAATGTCTTGTGATTGGAGTTGGTACCATGTCAGGTTTGTAAGCAATTTTAATATATTTTAAAATAAGTGTGTCTCTAAAAAGGGAAAAAAAACATCTTGAATTTTGCATTACCTGTTCTTAAATTTTGACTTAAAATTTTAAAATCATATTAGTGTGTGAGTATATCTGACCTTGTATCTGTTTGCTTTGGTGAAAATTTAGTAGAAAGTTACTGATTTATTTTTCACTGCTGTCATTTTCTCTTTCTGTTTTCCACTTTGCTTGTTTGTTTGGTTTTTAACCAAGATTGTATTCCAAGGCTAGTCTGGAAAGCAACTTCCAGCTCCTGCTGTTGCCTAGACCAAATTGGTGACTTGGTTCCTTGTGTTTTATTTATTTATTTTGAGACAAAGTCTCACTCTGTTGCCTAGGCTAGAGTGCAGTGGTATCATCATAACTCATTGCAACCTCGAACTCCTGGGCTCACGTGATCCTCCACCTCAGCCTCCTGAGTAGCTGGGACTATATAGGCACGTGCTACTGTGCCTGGCTAATTTTTGTTTTTTTGTAGGAACAAGGTCTTGCTATGCTTCTCAGTCTGGTCTCAAACTCCAGACCTCAAGCAGTCTTTCCCCCTTGGCCTCCCAAAAGTTCTGGGATTATAGGCATGAGCCACCTACCTGCCTGGCCAATCTTGCTGTCTTGAAAGATAGAGGAAAGGGGCCACCAGCCATAAAATGTAGGTGGCCTCTAGAAGCTGGAGAAGTCAAGGAAACAGGTCCACTTCCTGTACTTCCAGAAGGGATGAAGGCCTGCTGACATTTTTATTTCAGCACAGTAAGATCTATGTTGGACTTTTGACCCACAGAACACTAAAATAATAATAAATTTATGCTATTTTAAGGCATTGCATTTATGGTAATTTGTTATGGCAGCAATAAATTAATACACAATGCAAGAAATGATATTGAGAAATTACATTACGCATATCTTCATTTTATAAAAATTTGGTCACTATATTATGGTATTTTTTTTCTTCAAGACAAGCCAACTCTCATAAAAGTTTTAAATAGTCTATGAACACTTTAATCTTCTTCTCTAGATTTTATCTTTTTTTCCTTAAGGAAAAGCCAGTAAACTTATTTTTATCCTATATATCATTTCAATAAGCTTATAAGTAATCATTAAATAATTTAGTGCTATCTCCTTAGAGGAACCCTTAAAAAATAGAGTTAAATATGCTTTCATTTGATGTGCAAAAATTGAAGCATATTCCACACATTGCTTTACCCACAGCTATAGGGAATGTTCAGATTGTTGTTACTTCAATCAAGAACTTTTTAAATTCTTATACTTATTGTATATTACTAAATAGCTAGATGACAGACGTTTGGATGTTCTTACCACAAAGGAATAATAAATGCATAAGGTAATGGATATGTTAACTACTCTGATTTGATCATTATACATCATAACAAATATAGGTATCAAAACATCAGATTGTATCCCTAAATGAATACAATTACAAATGTGTCAATTAAAAATTTTTTTAAATAAAAAATTATTTTACTGCTGTTGTTATCTTTACACATTTTGAAATTAGAGGAAATTTAACGGATTGATTAATCCCATTGATTGCATATTCCCTGGGTTAGTCTGCTAGGATGTCATAACAGAATACCTTGGATTGGGTGGCATAAACAACAGACTTTTATTTTCTCACAGTTATAGAGACTGTAAGTTCAAGATCAAGGTGCCAGCATTGTTGGTTTCCGGTGAAGCCTGTCTTTTTGGCTTGCACACAGCCTTCTCATTGTGTCCTCAATGGATTTTCCTCTGTATCCATACATTCCTAATGTTTCTTCCTTTTCTTATAAGGGCACACATCCTGTGTGGGGTTCCCACAACCTTATAAGGTCCCACATCCTAGAGGGTCCCACCCTAATGATCTTGTTTAATCTTCATTACCTCTTTAAAGGCCCTATCTCCAAATACAGTCACACATGAATTTTGAAGGTGCATAATTCAGTCCATGACATTCTCTACATTCTAACTGATCTCTTGGTGTGGAAACATAAGATGCTCCAATTGTACCCTCTAGGACATATATGCAAATTAGCTATTAATTGCTATGCAGAAATCTCAAATAATGTTTCACTGGGTGAATGGATAGTATAATTCAGAAAAAAAAATTCCAAAATTTATGTTAACAAACTTCTTCCGTGGATCCCAAAGTCAGCTCTCTTTAATAATCTAAACAAATCTATAATGATCATGTTTATAAACTAAAAGGAGAAAAGGGAGAAGGAGAGGGGAGGAAGAAGAAGATATAGAAGGAAGTTGAGGGGGGGAGACAAATAACTAACACTAATTAGGGAAAAGAGGAACGAGGGAAAAAATTCTCACAGTACTAAAATATTTAAGAAAGACAGCAGGTCATGTGAGAGAATGAAAGCCAATATTCACTCATTTTAGAAAATACTTAGTCGTGTATTATGTAGCATTTTGAGGACTAGATTAAATACAATTCCATAATGTCACAGTATTAGTTCATAAAAAATAAATCCCATTAACACCAGTTGTATATTCCACTGAGCTTTAAAGGACAAGGCAACAATCACAATCAAGATTGTAGAATATAATCATAAGATTATATTCTCATGATTAGAGATTCTGAAGGTTATCCCCAAATAATGTGACCAAGTTTTTGTCACTATGAAATAATTCCATCATATAGAGGTATTAGTATTGCATGGAGCCAAAAAGAAATTGTCTTAAGGAAATGCTAACCTAAGTTTAGGGGATAGTATATAAGACTCTGCCTAGTTCTGCCACTACTCATTGAATCTACAAATAAAATATAATGTTTATATTTATTGTTGTAGGCAGAATAATGGCCCTCCAAAGGTGTCCACATCTTAATTCCTGGAACCTGTGAACATGTTATAGTAAATGGCAAAAAAGGGTTTTGCAGATAGACTTACGGTATGGACCATAAAACAAGGAAATTCTTTTAGATTATCCAGATGGGCCAAATATAAACATACAGTCCTTTAAAAGTGCAAGAAAAAGGCAGAAGAGACAGAGAGGAATGGTAGAAGAAGAGGCAGGTAAGATTAGAGCCATGAGAGGGACACATCCCACTCTCCATTGTTGGCTTTTGAGGTGGAAGAAGAGGACTATGAAGGAGGGAATGCAGTAGCCATCAGAAGTGGAGAACAACCTTCCACGGATAGCCAGCAAGGTAAATAGGACCTCAGTCATAAATCCACAAGGAGTTTAAATCTGCTAACTATCGGGGGTTCACAACGTCCCCAATAAAGACAGGGTCCCCTGGTAGACTGTGTTGCAAGAGATTAATGAAACAAAGACATGGAAACAGAAATAGTATTTAAGACAGCAGGGAAGTCAGGGGATTTTATCACTATTTTACATTTTGGAATGATACCACATTTAAAATTTCAATTTTAATAATTAGCTTATGGAAATGCAATTGATTTTTTTTATATGTAACTTCACTAAACTCCACTGTCACTGTACATAACTTTGAAGACTCCTTAGGATTTTCTACATTGAGAACCATGCTATTTACTGAGAATAAAATTTATTTGTCCTTTTCCACCATGCATGTGTCTTGTCTCTTTTTAATGTCTTACTGCATTGGCCTGCAATATAAGAAGAGAATATTTAATAATATATTAATATATTTGAAAATGTAATAAAATATATTTTTTGTGGTGCCTATGGAGAGGTGATTTGGCTTGAGCTGGCTAGAGAAGCAGAGATGAAGCAAAGTTGAAGGAATTGCCAGGGTCTCAGGAAGAGAAACTGAGGTGACATGTGGGTAGAACAGTGGTGACCTCTGAGGTGGGAAACTATGGGGACAGGCCTTGAGGCCAGCGGGGTTGATTCAGACCTGTTTGGTTGCAGTCCCATGGCTACCCCCCTGGGAGGATCACTGGGTGCTGGGCAGGCAGCTCTGGTGCTCAATGTATCCCCCGTGGAGAAGGTAGGATCCTCAACACTGTAATAAAAGGTCAAAGCTCTGACATAGTCCCCCCATGATTTCTGCCCTCATCAAAGCCCACGTCCTGGACAGGCCAGACTTCTGCAACACCTGCCATCATACCCTGCAATGGCCCCTGCGTGCTCCTGGATGTCCCCACTGGGCACACTGTACAGGGGCTGGAAGAAGCCAGTTGGAGAGGGCATAGTCTGATACAGTTTGGAGATGTTGGGTGGGATGGGGAACCACAAACCATCTGCTAGTGGACAGGTGGGGATCCTGGAGGTGTTGACTCCCTCTGTGGCCTGAGAACATGGCTGGTCACTGCTTATTTTGAATCTGCCATTGTAGCTCACACATAAAAGAGTGTGTGCCTTGGTATATTTAGATCTCTGGAGCCCTTAGCCAGGGAGGCCACAGGGTACCAACTTGGTTCCTGCCCTGAGAATAGGTTTGGATGCAGTGAGAAGGGACAGAGTAGCAGTGGGTCTGCTACTCTACAGATGAGGCAGATGGGTCTCCTGCTGGCTGGGAGCTCAGGTCCTTTTGATGACCTCATGCCAAGTAGGGCCTTGGAACAAGCCCCTGCCTAGGTCTCCCTAGGCATCTGCCTGTCGTTCCTGACCTCCCGGTGAAGAGATGTACCAGTGGATGAAACTGGACAGGCAGGAATCCTGTATGTGCTATGTATTTTCCTAATCATACATACCTAGGGTAAAGTTTAATTTATGAATTAGGCACAATAAGAGCCTAACAACAATAACTAATAATAAAACAGAACAATTATAACAATTTACTGTGATGGTATATGAATGTGGTCTCTCTCCCAATATCTTATTGTCCTGCACTCACCGTTCTTGTGATGCTGAGAGATGATACAATGCCCGTGTGGCGAGGGGAAGTGAGATGAATGACGTCGGCATTGTGCCCGAGTGCTAGGCTGCTACTCACCTTCTGGGGATCTGTCAGGAGGATCCTTGAGCCATGGTGGTGCCAGCTGAATGCAGAAAACCGAAATCAGAATGTAAAATGGGGGGGCTCTATATACTGCCTCAAATGCACAAAGAAAAAAAAGCTCTATTTTCTATTGCTGATTTTGTCGTTGTTGTTCTCATGACTTCAATTCCATGTTGATAGGAAAAATGTAAACTTTCTCATGACATACCTCTGTCTCCTTTCCTTTGTGGCTGGGGGAAATGGTTGGTCCAAACCACAAGCAGTGGGGCTATCTGCACGCACCACGTGTCTCATCCCTTCCCTCACCTCATCCTTCTCTGAAGGTGTCTGTGTCCTGTGGCTGTGAGGAAGTATCTCTGGTGCCTGTGCTGGCCTTGAGGCCCTGGCTGTCCCCTGAGCTCCTGCTCTAGTGTCCACCATGGAAAGCTTGGTCCCTCCTGGTACCGTGGGTAGTGCACCACACCGCTGCAGAGGAGAGGACTCTGTGTTTCCCCCTTCATGGGCCCTGTTGGGTTCTCACAGGCCACTGTCATGAGTCACCTCAGATAATCTGTGCTGGGCTGGACATCCATGCCCCTGGGCAAGATGGGGGAGCTCCAATGGGTGGTTCTCGTATCCCCTCAGGCTCCTCACTATGAAAAAAGGACAGGAGGCCACTCTGCGCCCTCTCTGGGGTCTGGGCAGGGCTCACCCTGCTCTTCCCAGCGTCTGCCCTACTGGTATCTCAGGGCTTGACTCCACTTGTGTGGCAGGGATGTCCCCTCCACACCATGTCTCAGCTTACAAGGCAGAAAAATCCTTTTTCTAAGTGGGGAGCCTAGTATTTCAAGATTATTGTTCAAAAATGTAATCAGAGCCTAAAACAGAGCACTTGGTTTCTGACAGAGTCCTCCTCTGTCCCCAAGGCAGTGGATGTGACTGTCAAGAGCCCTGGGCAGCTGAAGACAAAGGCTGAGAAGAACAAGGACTGTGATTGGCCGCTGAGCTGTGTCATCAGGTTGAAGACATTGGCCTTTCTGTGTAGAACCAGGGCACCTGCCAGGGGTTATTTAGGCCCTTGGGTAAGGGTCTGGTGCTGTGGGTCAGTCTCCCGGGAGTGGTGCAGTGACAGAGGGGATGAGGCTTGTGGTGCATTTGATGGAGGCTGGGGGTCTCACTGAGGGAGAGCCAGGGGCCTTCTATGGCCCCTGGAGGGGTCCAGGGCTGCTGGCCTTTGCCCAGCAATTTGAAAGGCCAAGTGCTAGCAGTGCCTCCTGTCTAGTGTGTAAGTGGCATCCAGATGGGAGGCCCATTCTCTATTTCTGCTGAAAGGCCCTGGGGCAGCATGCCATCTGGAGTATGCTCTGTCCTTGGCACCTGTTCCATCTGTATTTAGTGCAGTCTCTTGTGAGCACCAGGCCTTAGGCTGGGGAAGCAGTGAGGGGTCCCCTGCTGAGGCCAGGCTAGTACATAGGGGAAGACAGAATGTTCCAGGCACAGGTGCTGCTTCGCATCAGGAGGGCTTTCTGGGGGAGGAGGAAGGCTTTGCCTGCCAGGGAGGTGGCCACTGCTTCCAGTGTGAGTCCCTTACTTGCTGCCCAAGTCCTTCCCTCCTCCCTGTGCTCTGTTTCACACCTGGATGGGGGCCCACAGGGCCAGTCTGTGTCCAAGCCAGGATTGTGTCTGCACCCGCAGGAGCCTGGGGGTCTGGCATTAGGACATCATTGAACTGCTTGCCTGTGGCCTAACACATCCCAGCAGGCCTTGGACTTGGGGGAGGAGGAGCAGGGAACTGGTACTCACCTTCTGGGTCTCTTTTCTCAAGCTCAGAGGATGTGCTGTCAGCAGAAAGTGTGGGGTATAAGGACAGCCACCTTCTACCTATTCCAGGAGTTCTGGGCTCCTGAGGCCCCTACTAGACTCAGAGAAATGCAGAAACGACTGCTGTGCCTTGGGTTCCTATTGAGGACACCACACAAATACAGCATGGTCACAAGATACAAGAACAACATACAATATTCAACTGTATTTTTATATATTAAGAGTGAACAATCTTAAAATGAAGTCAAAAAACCTAATTCCATTAATAAGAGCATCAAGAAAACCATTTAGGAATAAATTTAACAAAAATACAAGTCTTTTACACTTCTAATTTAAAAGGGTTTCATTATGTCGTAACCCCTCACTTCTCCCTTTAAAAGAAGATGGCATTAGAATACCGAATGCCATGAAATAGTCAGCATTGAAAGACCTTCTCATGGCAGCTCCACATAAGTCCTTATATTTGTTGTCACACAATCTGGATATGTGTAGGAAAGGTAATCAAATATAATAGAAAACAGGTACGAATTTTAAAAAGGGTTCCAACCTTTAAAAAAGCACCGGTGATGAGAAGCCACACAGGCAGACTCCTTTAGTTTATAGTTACTCCTACTTTGACCAAGGTTTCCACTGCCAGGTTCTGGCGATGTCACTTTTGACCAATTCACTAAGGTTACATCATTTAAGAGCTATGATTAGATTGCCAGACAAAACTGCAACTTTAAGTTTTTTAAAACTGGGGCTCCCAAAGATGTTAAATGTATTGCGACAGGCTCCTAAAGGCAATTTCATCTGACACCTGTGCACTTGTCTCTTAAACATAGTGAACATACATGTGTGCAACAAAAGCACTGTTTATTCAGCTATTCAAACTCTACCCAATCCTTATTAGTTATTACATACTCAAAGCAAATTTTAATGGGGCGAATGTGTGCTGGACTGTATTGGAGCACAGGAAAGGTTTAATGACCAAAGTACCAAAAGGCGCTACTTCACTTGCATATTAATACGGTATAGAAATATATTCTTCTAAAGTAGCACAGAAAATGCCAACTTTAAATTTGTGTATATGTCAGTTGTGAATAATTTTGCTGCATACTCACCAAAAGCCATAGGCCATAAATATTACTTTGCCCATAAAAGTTATCATTCCCATTAAAACCCATAAACTTCCTACATCCGGCACGTGAAACACTCACACATTATGTAGTCTGAGTGTACTAGGTCAGGTCTCTCAGCGTAGCCACTAATGCTCTAACAAATTTAGGGGACCACGCTCTGATTCAGAGTAGATACTGACATGAACTTGCAAACTGAGTAAATATTAATAAAAGACAGCCAAGGGTGGTCAGTGAATTGTGTGAGTACATATAATTAGGAATATAATTGCAAGAAATAGTTCATGTATGGTTATGTGAAAGTATAGAGGTTCAAAAGGAAAGCCATTAAGAACAGATTAAAATTGATTAAAATATTCTGAATAATGGTTATAGAAGAGATAATATCTACAATTATTT
>CAUYSK010126960.1:0-10195 GCA_963575035.1 Avahi laniger
TCTTGTGATCTCACCTAACAAAGCTTAAAAGCAAGATCTAGGCTGGGAGTGGTGGCTCACGCCTGCAATCCTAGCACTCTGGGAGGCCGAGGCGGGCAGATTGTTTGAGCTCAGGAGTTTGAGACCAGCCTGAGCAAGAGCAAGACCTCATCTCTACTAAAAATAGAAAGAAATTAGCTGAACAACTAAAATATATATATATATATATATATATGTATATATAAATTATCCTGGCATGGTGGCTCATGTCTGTAGTCCCAGCTGCTTGGGAGGCTGAGGCAGGAGGATCACTTGAGCCCAGGAGTTTGAGGTTGCTGTGAGCTAGGCTGATGCCACGGCACTCTAGCCTGGTCAACAGAGTGAGACCCTGTCACAAAAAAAAACAAAAAAAAAAAAAAGCAAGATCTAAAAGATCTAAAACTATTAAATAGTTCAAGATCTCTAAAAGATCTAAAACTATTAAATAGTTTAAGATCTTAAACTGAAAGATCTTAAACTATTTACAAGGACTTTAATTCTGTCTCAAAACAAAGTTTATGAATTTTTGTAAAAATACAAAAATATCCAGCAATCAATAAGATGAAACTCACCCAGTTAAAACTTGCAGCATACAAAGAAGAAGAAAAATACACCCCATGATGTGCTGATTACTGCAGTGAGACTACATAGTACTTTTGTCTGGTTCCTTAAACTCACCTCTGCTTAGATTCCTTTGTGTTCAAATTTGTATATCTCTGTGACAAACAAGCAGGCGGCTATAGCTTGGAATGAGGCAACTAAGCTAAACTTCCTCAGAGACAGGGAGACAGGGTTGCTATGTTTCTTGATGTTTGTGTTCCAAAAGAGATGGCTCCCAGGACCTTGAGCAAAACATTGCTGTCTTGTAAAGCTGAAGAAAAGCTTGCCTAGCCTTTACAAAGATTGACATACACATCAAAGGGAGAGAGGAAGGATTCACAAATATTAGGTTTCTCATAGATATGCTCTAAAAAAGAGAGGAGGAAGTCTCGTTCCCTTTTGGCAACAGGAACATTCTAAATGTTTTTATTTACCCTTACAGCACACAGGAACCAGGTGGACAAGGGGATACCACCGTAGAGAACAGAGGAGCCAGAAGACAGTCCCAGGACTAAATGCAAGTTTCCTCCTCACACCCATCATGAGATTGCAGAGGTCCCTTCGCATCTACCCAAGTGCTATTCTGAAGAGAAGTGGGATAGAGAAGGAAATCTGAAGGTCTGAGCATTTATCCTGTTGATACTGAGTTTCCTTAAAAACTGCTTAAATTATTGGATGGAACTGAATTTATCAGATTGAGTTTAATTATTTTTTTCTCTTGCTAACCAACGGGGCAGGAGCTTATGAAAAGAACATCAGTTTTGAGAAACATAGAAGCTGCATTTCCTTTGCCACTTTGTGTCTAATGTATAGATCTGTGCTCCTGCTGGACAATTTTCTATATAATTCACTTGTACCATTATATTTAATTTGCATAATTGGCCATGGCTCGGTCCATTCATGCGAAAAACAAACCAAACCAAATCAAATAAAAAAATGAAACCTTTTAAAGCATAGGACAAGTATCTGATATATGCATGACCAATGTATGAAATGAATATATACACTTAGGAGCTAATATCAAGTTTTGAATATTGTAGTTATAGCTTAATATAAAAAATTATTAGGGCTTTGTTTGCCATTTTTAAGGACTCTCTTCCCTTCACCAAAAACAAAAAAAGAACAAATTATATTATCATACATATCTTACTATATCAGAGAGGGAGAACAAATACTACACTTAAATATTTGTTCACAATTTGGCTTATTAAACAGACATCAGAATTGGGAACGCTTCTTTGCTGTTAATATCAAAGATTCACAACAAAAGGGTAAAATCTGGCTAAATTAACCAGTAGCAGGCAGAGAAAAGAATGATTAAACAGAATAGCAGTTAAGCAAAAAAGAAAGACATTGTTTCAGAACTGGCTATAAGGAAAGAAGCTCCCTTGAGCAATGCTTTTGGTGTAATTATTAAATATTTTAAGCTTCTGATTAAATGTGATGCACTCTGGAGATTCAGTTTGCCTGTAAGCATCCTAGCTGATAGAAACCCCCACTAATGACCTTTTTAGTTTTCTATGGTGGGCCGAAAATGTGATACTGGATATAGCTGAACTTTTCCAAAGGATGGGGTTACCAAACTTATTTTCCTTTTAGAAGCAGTGAATCCAATTTCCTGAGAAGTACAGAATAAATTGTACCAAAATGGCTGAGATTTTTATATTAAACGAGAAGTAGTTGAATTGTATGCATACAGCTTCCCTTGGATCATGTAACTCAACAACTATTTAGAGAAAAAGAGGTCATGTAAAAAAAGGCTTGTGGGTGTCTACTCTTAGGAGACAGTCCTTGATTTGCCCTGATTACTTTTTTTCAAAAACAGTAAGCAAATCTAAATTTACATACAAAGCCTCTTTCATTCAAGAATTTTGACAAGTCATCGAAATACAAATCACATTACTGTAATGAGTTTTACACAAAAAAATTCCACTGCCAAACTCAAACTCCTAGACAAATTAAGAGATTAGTTTGTCAAGCTCTGTTTTGGCTCTTGGGCAAAGATGATTTTGTTATTTAAAAAAATTAAGCATTGTCCATCAAGAAATATATTATGACTTTGAACATTAAAAAAATACTTTTTCTTTATGGCTTGATTTAGAAATTATTTGCTGATAAAAGCTCTTTTTCTGTCATATTATGTACTAAAGGAGCTATATTCTGTCACTCACTGCCTAATACTAGGATAAGTTCACAAACTCGTATATTTTTTTAAGGCAATAAAGGTTCAGATAGTCTGAACAAACAGGAGATAGAATTTAAAAATAGCTCTTAGACAGTGCTGGGTACTCAGTGGGAAACTCAGTATTGATTGATGGTAGGACATCCACTGTTGGAACCTATGTATTATAGTAAAAGAAGTATTTAAGCAAAGGACTTAAAATACAAAATAAAAGCTTTGATTACTTTTCTCAAAGAACATTTGTAATTTCATTCCAAATTCTGCTTCTAAGGGACTAGAACTCACTATTGTTATTACTCAAAGTCTAACATTAACTTTGAAAATCAAAAGAGCCTTAAAATTTTTAAACTGGGTAAAGAGAGATTCTACACTTAATTTTTAATGGGTACAGCTCCTGAGAAATTCAAAAAATGAATTAGGTAGTAGTGAGAAAGAGAAGACTGGAAATGGTTCTGTTACCAAAAGTTCAGTACTTGTCCCTGTGGCCGAATGACGAATGAGGACAAGCAGTTTGAGGAGAAGGAAAGAGAAGTTTATTAATTTGCTGGCAAATGAGGAGGATGGCAGATTCTTGTTTTAAAGAAGCATCGTCCTCCCTGAAAGCAGAAATACAGCGATTTTTAAGAGTGGTTTTCAGTGGCTTTTGCTGTTTGACTATGGTTGGTGGTCCTGGTTGGCCTTATCTCTAGTGAAGATGATCTCATGCCCTTTGCCTGGACAATTCCGTTGAGCCATCTCCTGTGGTTTAAAACAAAGAACAAAGAACACCGCTCTGCCCCTCTGATTACTGGCCCTGGGCAGGAATGCAGCTTTTAATTTCCCAAAAAGTATGTGTGTGTGTGTGTGGGGGAGTGGGTTTAAAGAAACAACTTTTTTCGGGCGTTGGGCCTCGACAACTAGGGATGGAGACAGGGCGTTGTGCAGGAATAAGGAAAAAGAGACAATAGAAGAGAAAGAGTGGGATCAGGGCACTCAAAGCTTCTCCAGACCAAGAACCCTGAGGAGAGTTCCTCACTCGTATTTATTTCTCTTAACAAAACAATCTCATCAATCAAGCTTAAAGTTTAACTTTAAGAAATTTTTCTTATACAAAAGCAGGTTCTGTAAGTTTCCATTCTGATAGCAATTAAATGCAAGAAATCATTAAACCATAAAGAAGGACATACGTCATGCGTGTGATCTTAAGAGAATACAGCAAAGATTTATATTTTCCAGTTACACATTCTTCTTAATAAAGCTATTGATCTAGGCTAAGCTATTTCTAGCCTTCTATTAAACAAACTCATTAACTGTGAGCCACAAGCCACGCCTGCCTTTCATCCAGCTGGACACTTCATTAAGCAGTCCCAGGGCGGCTTTCGACCTTAGGGTGAGCTGTTGCTTTCAACATCTCCTGTCTTATGACATATCCTGGCCTTTAGAAAGGCAGCTGGTCTTGTGCTCAAGTTCTCATCTATGCTTTCTTACACTGGTTATGTTCAATGGTGGTCTCAACTGTTCTCGACCACCGCAACAAACTTGTAATCTATTTTGCCCTTTTTCAGGCTTTTACTTCTGTTACTATTTGAGGCATATCACAAAACCACAACTGACACCAAGCTCTGTGATTCAAACTCTATCCTACGTATTAAGGGTAGCCATCAAAGATTTTTCGATGAGCCAAAAGAGGAATGGGATGGGAACAATATTTTAGGAAGAGCAATCTAGACTTTAGAGATCCTCGAATTTTAATTTCAGTACTAGGTTTAATTTAGACATGGAAAGCAATTGGTGTGCTTTGAATCTCAAATGCAATCTGCTGTATCACCTTTCTCAGCCCATTAGGGTATCCTCACTTTCCAAATGTGGAATTCATGCCCGTGCTAACACCTGTGAACTTGACACTCACCCCCTTGGAGCACACTATGTTTTTAACTGTATTTGCAAATGCTACCATTTCTTTAGCTCTGTTTGAGCCTCACCTCCTCCAAGGAGTTTTCTTATCCCCTATCATATTCCCCACAGTGATCTCTTTCTTTGGAGAGCTTCAGTAACTCTTAAGTGGGTCACTCCCATAATGCTTATTACAACTGCTTTGTAGTGTGATGGCCACAGCCTTCTGCATGTGTTTATCTTGTATCTGCAGTCAACTGATTACGATGTCCTTGAGCTGAGGGACCTAGATGAACAAAGCCATTATCCCAACATTAAGTCACATACAGTATTTCTGCTTGATAGATTCAACAGGTGTAAATATTAACTGATTCCTACCACCCCCACTATGCCAGTCTCTTCATAGTAGTCAGAAACTAGAGACAAGAAATTTAGCCTCTTTATCACTCTGTGTGTTCCATGCTACCTGCAACAATATCTAGACAAGACGGTTTTAATTTTCCCTAAAGAGGATGATAATTCAGTACTAAAGAACAAATGACAGCACTATTTTTGCAGTTCCATTGAGGAGTGGAGTCTATTTCTCTACTGCTTGCATCTTGGTTTGGCCAATGGGACATTAGCAAGCATGCCATGAGCAAAGATCTCACAAATTCTTGTGCATTGAAACTTGTTCTGTCTTACTGCTTTTGGAACCCAGCTGCCATGTGAAAAAGCCCAGCTAGACGCTGGAGACATGTGGCTCTGTCACTCTATGACCCCAGCCAACCACCAGGTGTGAAAGTGAGGCCATCCAGGTCCAACCAGCCCCAGCCAATCCACCAGCTGGCTGCAAGGGAATGAGTGAGCCCAGGTGAGACCAGCAGAGGAAACTGCTTTGCCACCTCCAGCCCAAATTGCTGACCTGCATAATCTTCACCTAATAAATGATTATTTTTAAGCCTCTAAGTTTGGGGATGTTTGTTACATAGCAAATATCAAACTGATTTAGTAAACAATAAAAGGGTATTTAAAAATTCTCATTTCATACATATTTGACAGAAAGCTTACTTTTTTTTTTTCTTACTGTGCTTTAAGGGAGATTGCACACAAAGTCTTTAGAGCATCTTGGGCTAGAATTAAATTATTATCCCTGGCTGAATCTAAGTAAAAACAAAAAAAACAAGCAAATGAACAACAAAAAGAAATCTACCACCCTGGGAAGTTCATTAAGTCAAGTAAACTGCTAAATTTCATCACTTAATGACAGGGACAGCTTCTCCTTTTCCTTCCTAGAAGGAAGAATAAAGATAAAAGTGGTCTATAACATGCAAGAAAAGGATAGGATTGCAGCTTACCATTCAGCTAATGTGATTTTTTCTTTCTGGTTGTCAAATGCTTCAACAACAGACAACATAAACAGAGCCCACATGGTCCAGGCACTAAGCCGAGAACTCTTCACAGGTGATCCTATTTAATTTTCCCCGTGACTCTGTGAATAGAACACTGCTCTGATGCCCACGTCACAGATGAAGAGATTGGATTTAAAGTGCTTAAAAAACTTGTTCAAAAGAATATTTAACTAATAAACTGGTGAAACTGGGATTCAAACCCAGGAAACCTGGATTCTTAACCAAGAGTTTATATTCTTAACAAAGATGCTATACTGACTTCCAAATAAAAAGCTAAGACAAAACATCTCATAAAGACTACTTTATATTTTATTATCCTGCTTTGGGTAATAATAAGAGATAGCTTCACTTTCATTTTAACTGCAATTCATAAGCCTTGAAGCTAAAAAGCAAAGGTATAATCATTCGGCTACTTTCACGTGGAGTACCATCATTTCCACTTTCTGCTATTTTAAATCATTGCCATTGTTTCTATGTGTAGGATTTCAGCCATAGCAGGGAATCTCTTGTGTCTTAATAGTAATAAAGCCCTTGTGAATATCAGAATCTCAGAGAAAAGGGTCTTTTCTGTTCCAGAAGGATTATAGTAGGATCTCAAAGCATAGGATTAAGGAGGTTTAGGAGGTTTATAGATGCACATAGTACCCACAAGTACCAACCTGAACACTATAGAATCCACTTGTAATTCAATTCGCTAAGTGAATCCAATGAACTCAAATATTTGAAGTGCTCTGCATATTATATAATGCTCTACAAGTATTGACTGTTGTTTGCTGAATCAGTTCTTCAGCAATGTAGACACTATAGGAAAAAAAAGATGGCGAGGCCATAAAGCTGACAGAGATCATATTTCATTTTTAATTCTATTATGAGGTTTGCTATATAGCAAAGCATCATGGGAATATATTTAGGCACCGTTAGAACAGTTGACTGATGACAGTCTATAACTCTATTTGCATGACGAGCTGTATACTTGAGTCAGTTACAGAGCTCTATGCAGTGTTATAAAACAGAGGGGCATTTAAACACTCTTGTCAGATCATTTAAACTTTCTGAGCCTCAGTTTTCCTCTCTGTAAAATGAGTATTATAGGATTGTTGGGAGATTAGGATAAATGTATATGAGGATGCTGCAATAGCAGACTATGCATTCATCAATATTACATCCACTTTTCCTGATGTGAAAAATATGGACCAACATCTTAATCCAACACAGTAAATTCAAAACTTGGACTTCCAAGCCAGTGGTCCCCAAAGGGCTTCATTGCTATCAGTTTGCAACCAGATTGGAAGGATGTAAACACTGCATCCTGAACAAATCCTCTCTCCCTTTCCTTTACCCTATCTTTTCAAAGACTCTTTAGCAACTATAGTCATATATTCAGCCATCATTAATATTTTATTACCACAAGTAGTGCTTTGTAACTGTCTCCCTATGACCTTTATTTTCCTTTGTTCATAGAAAAGTGCTGAAAGATAAGACACTCTCTGGCCTAATGGGTGTAAAGGGATGATTTTCTAAGAAAGTGGAATAGAGAACAGTCCTTGGTTAGCCACTATCCATATTTAAGATCAGAATGCTCCTTTTAAACTCACAATGGATATTGTGTTGTTACTAATACACATTCTCTGAGTACTGTTTAGGAAAACTCCCATAATTTAATGCTTAAAAACTGACAATGAGCTCCTTTTTAAAAAGAATTTGCTAAAAGACGAGCTGACCTAAAATAATCAAGTCACTGATACATGAGTGAGAAGAAATCGGGAATTTGGGAAGGTTCATTTATGCCGCATCCTTCTTTAGAAGAGACTCTCAGAAATCTCTCTCTCCACAATGGAAATAATCAGAAGTGTCAGTGATTACAACAATTTTTACTATGGGTGGGACCTGTGCCAGCCCCTTGTGTCCATGATCCTGCCTTCCTCAGTGCTCCTACAAGGGCAATATTTTTTCCACAAGGTTACCAAACCAGTAAGAGAGTCAGTGGGGACTGAACCTAGCACTTCCTGACTCCAGAGCTCTGTGGCTCCTTCTTGGTATAACCTCGTCAAATTCCCTTTCTCTTGGGAAGACCCCTCCACCCAGCTGTTTTCCAGGGTTAATATTGGCCCAAACTGCGATGTCTTTTTTAGCATCCTCCTCTTCTTCCATTTCTCCTCCTTGCTCCTGCACCTTGCCTGATCTTCCCTGCACCCAGTCTTCTCCCAGCTCATGACCATGTAGAGCCCTCTTTGCAGGGCCCCGGGCAGGCTTGTGCTTCCTGGATCCTGCCAAGGAGAGCAGTATTCTCAAATTGACTTTCTGGAGGACAACTTCATGGCTACAAAATTCACTAAAGGCCAACAGCAGCTCAGTGTATCATTCTTCTTGGGGTTGTTTGGATTTTTAAATAGGAGGCAGAAAACAGCAGAGTATAGCAGTGGAACAGGCAGGTAGAGAAAAGACAGAGCATTTGGGCAGGCGCATCTTTCCAGCATATGTCAGTCCCTGCATGGGCTGTTTTGACATGGGAAAGAGTGCTGCTGCAATTGATTGGCAATGCCTGTTTTAACATGGGAAACAGTGCTACTGCAATCGATTGGCAATGCCTGCTTTGGCCCTGGGTATGGTGTACAGATAGATATTTTGTATTTCTGACTCTGGCTATAGCTGAGGCTTGGAAAAGGTAAGCCTTCAGTTATATTTAATGGATGCAAAATAGACAATTCAGTTGGAGGTTTCCTACATAATGAGAATTTCTGCTACTGGCACCTTCTTTTTGTTTGTTTTTGTTTATATTCCTTTCTTCACATTTATTTCCATTTTGACAGCTGGTTGTGCACAGATCTGAGACCCTGGGTTATCCTGAGAGGGAGAAAAGGCTTTTCACTACTGCATCCTGCCATCCTGTGACTGGCTGTATAAGAGCAGTAGTGGATAACAGGTGCTGCGGCGGCTGTGAAGCCTGTGAGAGTGAAGTGGATTAGGATGAACGACAGCACCATTTGTCAGGGTGCAGAGCATCAGGATCCTGGGAAATTTTGTGGCCCTGGTGAGAAGGAGGGCAGCAGACCCACCACCCTAGAGGGTCAGTGGGCACTTCTTAGTGCCTGTAAAACTATTCCCTGTTGGGTGATCTGTCTCTCCAGGTACCCCTTTCTACTGAGGGGTAGAAGCTCAGAGATGTGTGCAGCCTGTTCCCTGGAGGTAAATGACCCTGGGGATGATTCCTGCCTTACTTGCCTTCTCCTGCTCACTATCATATTACCTTTCAGTTCAGATTCACATGTCGTTTGCTGCTTAAAGCATTATTTCCTAAAGTAAAGAGAACAGAGCCATTGCCTATCCCTTTCCCAATGTTAACGCCTAAATTTGCGGACTTATTTTATTCTGCACTTGTGAGTAGAGTTCAGTTATATCCCTGTCTTTTTCAGATACATAAAAAATAGGACTTTATGATTCAAGATAGCTCTCTACAATGACAAAAGCAGGAAATAAATAAGAGGAATGGAAAATAATATTCGTAGAGAAATTATGTTCTAGCCAGGAGGGTCCCATTTCATGAGCATCAGCATAGATGGACTTCACCTGGGTCTAGAGGAGAAACAGATGGACTGATGGCTTGTTTTTTCTCTCTCACTCTCTCTTTCTTTTCTTTTCTTTTTTTAAAGAAAATATTTGCTAAACCCTCGAAGTATACAATGTTTCTGAAGACAATTGTGAAATATCTGGAATACTGAATATAAGCATAGGAGAAAACATTGAAACAATGATTCTTTGTTCTACTGAAGTCTCTTGAGATACAATGTTTTCTTTTTCCTCAAGATAAATCCACTTGGATTACAAAGAGACAGAGAGAGAGAGAGAGAGAGAGGGAGAGGGAGGGAGAATATTATTTGAGTGAATTGAAGTTAAAGAGAAAATTACACATTGAAAACTTCTCTGTCATTTTTTCTTCCTAAAACAGAATGCTAGATACAAAATCTCTTATGGAGTGTGTTAAACATGATGCAGAGAACCTGAAAAATGGAACTGGGAAACAGTGAAACCTAATATAATCTGATTATCAGTAGAAGAGAATTGTAGAACTGACTTCACAGAGTTCTAGATGTTTAAGATTACAATGAACCAAGGATGCTGAGAACCAGGTCCT
>CAUYSK010126963.1:0-24015 GCA_963575035.1 Avahi laniger
ATATGTTTTCAGTTGTCCAGATAATTTCTTTCTATTTTTTTTTAGTAGAGACGGGGTCTCGCTCTTGCTCAGGCTGGTCTCGAACTCCTGAGCTCAAACAATCTGCCCGCCTCGGCCTCCCAGAGTGCTAGGATTACAGGCCTGAGCCACCGTGCCCGGCCTCACATGCAGTTATTGCTCACTGAAATGCAAAAAGGGTGAGGATACAATACGTATCTTTTTGTATCTGGCTTCTTTCACTTCGCCTAATGTTTTTGAGGTTCATCTGTATTGTAGCATGTGTCAGTATTTCATTCCTTTTTATTACCAAATAATATTCTATTGTATGGATATATTACATTTTGTTTATTCATTGTCAGTTGATGGATGTTTGGGCTGTTTCTACTGTGGGGCTATTATGAATAATGCTGCTCTGAACATTTGTGTACAAAAGAACACATTGTATGATTCCATTTGTATGAAATGTCCAGAATAGGAAAATCCATAGGGAGAGGAAGTAATAATAGATTAGTGGTTGTCAGGGACCAAGGGGAAGGGGAATGGGAGTGGCTACTAATTGGTATGAAATTTCTTTTTGGGGCGATGAAATGTTTTGAAATTCGGTAGTGGTGACGGTTGTACAACCTCATAAATATACTGAAGATCATTGAATTTGTACACATTGTAAGGGTGAGAGTTTCTTGGTGTTTGAATTGTATCTCAATAAAGCTGTTATTGAAAAAACAGAAACATTTCATTCTATACATTTGCCACATAAAGAAAGAGAGCACCTGAAGGTTTATATAGTTTATCATCAAAAGGAGACACATTCTGCCTTGAGAAAGCTTTCTCTAATTTTGGTTTCAGTCTACTCCCATTTCAAGCATTGTACTTCATTCTTATTTTGCTTCATTTGCTTCATTCTTATTTGTGATTGGAATTTGACTCTCAAATTATTCAAAGAGCTGAGTTAAGTTTTAAAAGGCAGCAGGAACAGTGGAAAAAGGCAGATGCAGCTCAAAGGTAGCAGAATTGTACTGATATTGGAAATTCAATGAGATTAACCAAGAAATTGGTACAATTAAGAATCCAGGGGCTCCCAAAAGGGAGCTTTGCAATTCAGAAACAGGAAAAAATTAGAGAAAGGTTTATGTGTAGTTTGCATAGACTGCTCTGCTATGTGAAGTTTACTATAATTGCAATGTACTGCAATTTTCAGGGATATTACCTACAAATTGATATTAGGTGGTCTATAGCTTATAATTAATGTGCTTCATGATGCAGATGGCAGTAATGATATTTTCAATATTCTAGTGCTCACTGGATTTCATTTTTGTAGGCAATTTTCAGCTCCTCTGAGTAAAACATTTATATTCAATTACAAAGTCTGATAAATAGGCTTTCCTCCTTCTAATCACCACAAAGTATTAATAGTGCTTTCTGATGGCCCCTTTCTTGTAGGGAGCAAAAATTATGGCCACATTTCTTTCAAAACCTCTGCAGCATCTCTTTGTCGCCGCTGTTTATAGCTAGCTGTTCTTCCATCTCTTTGACTTCACATGACACGACCTTGCCGTCCACTACTTCTTGCACGACTGTCTTAATCTTCCTGGTTCTCTTTACATCTGAATTCACATTAAACATTAAATGTTAATTCAGGCACATGACTCTGTGGATTTATAAAACTCAACTTTAAATTATTAGTTTGTACTTATTTCCTTCTTTTAAGAAAAAAAGTTGAACCATTTTCTTTCTTAAATAATCGTAAGTCCATTTTATAAATAAATGTGGAAAATGTGCCACTCTCCCCAAATTTACAAATTTCCCACTTTCCCCACCCTTAAACATAGATCTGCAATCTTGAATTAAGCAAAATTCACATTTTAGTCTTATTTTTCTTTTTCAGGCTCTCAGGATGTCTCAGAACAGCAATAGCACAGGCCAAGAAAATCACCCTTTTATAGGGGGTGTACCAAAATTCCCACCGAGAGGGTTTCTTTATGCTGTGTATTTGATTTTTAGAAGCCCTGGTGTCATATCTGCTCACTTGAGAATTGGCCTCTGCTATGGTTCCCCAAAGTTCGTATGTTGGAAACTTATCTCTGATGCACAGTTTTGGGGGTGGGGCCTAATAAGAGGTGAATTAATGGATTAATGTCCTTATCTCAGGAGAGGTTAATAATCATGAGAGTAGGATTATAAAAGCAAGTTCAGCCCACTCTTGCTCTCTGGCTCTCGCGTACACTCTCTTCTGCCATGAGATGACATACCAAGAAGGCCCTCACCAGATGCCAGCACCTTAATGATGTTGGACTTCCCAACCCCCAGAATCGTAAGCCAAATAAACTTCTATTGCTTATAAATTACCCAGTCTCAGGTATTCTGTTACAGCAGCAGAAAACAGACTAAGACAGCCTCCCTTTACTTTTCACCAATGGCACATGGTTGATGGACAGCTGCTGAATATTACAGAAAATGTGCAAACATTGAGAAACTTACCTCTTTCTTCCTGGGTGTTTAACTGATATTCTGTAGTACTGGTTTTTTTTTTTTAAATAAAAAAAGAAAAAAAACAGAAAAATGTGTTATTGCCATTTGGAAAATGAAGTGCCTTCCTGACTTTAATGTTTCAAAGCAAAGTCTTTGTGTGTTTTTATACTGTTTTCTATTTCTTTCCCTTTTACAATGCTTGCTATTGCAAACTTGAGTGTCTTACTTTTTAACTTGAAAAATATACAGCTTCAGAATGGACTGGTTTCACATATGCTAGAAGTTTTTGTAATTAAAATAATGCAAGTTTAAATCTTGTGTTATCTTGTTGATGTTCTTCCGTGTGGTATCTGAGAACAGTTGCTACTACCACACTGATGATTCTCAAACTGGCTCCCACGGATCTCTGTTGCCTATTATTGAACTCATGAGCTCTCAATGACAATTTCCAAAAAGTTGTGCTTTCAATTATATATTAATCATAAAAATTAACATAAGCATAATCTGTATCATTTAGATAGCCATCTTCTAACTCAGTCCTACCGCATGACCACAAGGCTGTACTTGATATTTTGGGGGTGTGTGTACTTTTTGGCTTATTTTTGTTGTTTTATTGTTTTTATTGTTGTTGATGGTAGTGTGTGTGTGTGATTACTTTTGGGTGACAAGTGACAGGGACATTGAAATAGGAGAGCATACAGACATTGGCATATATCCCTTAAAGCTAAGAGCCTTACTTTACATCTTCTCCTTCCAGAAGGCGGCGGTAAGTAGCAATTTCCTGCTCAAGCTGGATCTTTAAGTCAAGAAGAATAGTGTATTCAGCATTCTGGCGTTCCATGTTGCTCCGAATCTGCATCAGTTGTGCCTCTAGAGACTGCAGCAGAGCCTGGAGGTTGTCTAACTGGCCCCTAAAACGAGCGTTGGTCTCCTCTAGTGTGTGCTTCAAAGATTCTTTCTATGAGCACAAGAAGAGGGAGTTTCTTATTTAAGGACTTGATTTAAGAGGTGGGTTAATTTTAATTTCTTTAAGAAGAGTTTCTGCAACCAGTCACTGTGAGCCTCATGTGTATTTCTAGCTCCATCTCCCACTCTTCCCATGAGGCAACCTCAGCCAGCCAGCTCTTGGGAGTATTTCCTTGTCTGTCTTTAGCCCTGCACCCACTGTTCTCTCAGGGTGGCACATTACTGTTCTTAATATTTGCTCCCCTACATTGTGAGGGGGTTATACCTCCAGCTCCTTCCTCAGGAGTGGCCATGTGATTTGTGGTGTTTCTGTAGTGGAGGACTAGACTTCCTCAACCCATTGACACCAGGCTTGGGCATGTGACTCTCTTTGGCTAATGAAATGCAGGTGGACCTGACAAATGTCTTTTCTGAGAAGCTTTAAGAGCTATCATGTGGTCTCGCCATTGCTCTTTCTTTCTGCCACAACACTGGCATATCCCAGATAGGATCTAGTCCTTTAGCCTCCCCCTGGGAGTGGAAATGTCCGGGAGCACAGCTGCAGCCAACTCACGAGGAATGTAGAGTTGCTGTGGGCCACTGTGACTTGAGGTTATCATGACTGATTTGCTTGGCCTGAAATGCCTCTACTCCTATTCTTCAGCTTAAAAATTCATCTCGAATTTTAAGATCTAGTTTAAATGCCACCTTCCCTGTGAAATCTCCCAGTTCTCATTCCTCTGCCTTTGTGTAGTGCATTGTCCTTCTCTCGATTTTTCTCTGTGTTTTAATTGTGATCAGTTGTTTGACCTGTTTCCCTGCCAGCTCTGCAAGGGCAAAGTTTATCTCTTATTGGTTTTTGCATTTGCAGAGTTCCTAACAAAGACACTTAGTAAACACACACTGGATTGAGACATGGAGGTTAGATGTGCTTTACCATGCTGAGATGGGACTGGAGTTCTATCTCTAGGCTCTCGGAGGTGTGTCTCAGCTCCGTCAGTTGAGACTCAGTTCCTTTTAACTCTTCGGTGTTCACTTGGACTTGTTGCTGTAGAGTTTTAGTCTAAAATTCCAAGAATGAAAAAAAAATAAATAAATGAGTAATGAAGGAAAGAAGGAAGGAAGGGAGGGAAAATGAGTTATCACTTTCTAGAGGACAGCTTTTCTGTATCTTCTGACACTTTAGAATTATGCTTTTACCTGTCTCTCAAAGTGTTCTTTGGCATCCTGAATGTTCTTCTGGGCCATGACTTCGTACTTCTGTCTCATTTCATTCATGACGGTGCTGAGGTTCAGGCCGGGAGCAGCATCCACCTCCACGTTGACAGTGTTGCCCAGGTGCCTGCGCAGGCTATCGACTTCCTATAGGAGTGAAAATCCTGATTGATTTTAGTCTGAAACACATTTTCAGATAAGGCTGGGCAGAAAAGACATAAGAAATTTTCTGGCTTCTTTCATGGGGAATAACTAGAAAAGAAAGAAAATAAGAACCCATATACGGCTTTACTGTGGTCCAGGTTCTGCTCTAAGTTATTTATTTAACCTAAAGCAACTTTATGAAAAGAAGTTAGGGCTTACATCATTATTACTGTCATCTTCATCATCTCTGTCACCACCACCAACCCTTCTTCCTCGTCCTGTTCCTCCTCCTCTTCCTCATTATTATTAGAGCCTCATTCCCAATACCGCTTCTGAGTATTTCCTCACCTCCTCATGCTCTTTCTTGAGGAGAGCCAGGTCTCTAGTCAGATTCTCAATTTGAAGCTCCAAGTCTGTTTTGAGTAGGGTTACATCATCAAAGATCTTATTCAGGCCTTGGAGGTCGGCTTCCAGTGTCAGGCGCATGCCCCTCTCGGTCTCATACCTGCGAAGTAATTGGTATGCAGAGATAACAGTCCTTCTGAAGAGATTATAGGAGAGATAATCTAATATAATTAGATATATTTTTATGTGCTTTATGAGGAGATATTTCAACACTTTATAATGTCTTCCTTTATACATTCATGAAATGTGCGTAAGAACCTAGAGTCGGATAATTTGTTTCATAATATCATCTCTGTGATTTGGAGTGACTGGTAAAAGGTAATTTGAAATAACTTTAAAAGTTTCTAAATTCTAGAATATATTTAAAAAGAAATTTTAAGAATTGTTTTAATTACTGTGTTAGTAAAGGGTTATGATTGATAGTACATGACGGTTAGTTTTACTTAACGAAATGTCCATGATTGATTTATTTTTATTACTTTGTAATCCGATACATCCAAACGAACTATTTCAGACAGTCATACATTCTAGTCTACAATCTTATATACACTCATTGTTCTAAAACAGCAAACTTCAAAAAATAATAATGCGATGGGACACTCAGATGCTGACTTAGTAAAATTGGAATTAATGAATTTTACTGCTTTAATCTTCAGATCTGTTCTCCCATTTGCTTCTTTTTAATCCCTGGTAGCATTTAAATGCTACCCTTTTAACCACAAAGGGCTTTTTGGTGTTAATGCATTATATAAATTTAGGATGAGGAAGCCCTAACGTGGAAGTAGTTTACGAGTAACAGCTCTGATCAACTGCGGTGTGACGACTACAAAGAAAGTAAACACAATTTGAAGCATATTAACCATAGATTGGTCTGTTTCTTTGATGATCAGACCATACCGTAAAACACAGGTGAACTAGAAAGCATCAGAAGACACCCCTGGAACTTGGGTCATACACCTGTAATCGCTTGACTGCTTGGAGAATTACGAAGTGTAGACATAAGGCTGTCTTTAGATAACAGAAGAGCACTTAGGCAGAAGGGGAATTATAAATCGCCTTGTTATTATACCAAAGGGCAGAATTAGGTTCAGTAGGTAAAAAGACAGATGCCAGGTTACTAAAAAAGAACATTTTAGCAACCAGAACTAACCAACCAGAACAGTGGTAGTTACTGAAGGTGTTCAGTTACATGCTGGGTGATCAAATCTTAGGGTTGTGGGAGAGAGAAGTCCCTCTCTGAGTGCTGGGCTAGACCACATGGTTTCTAATGTCTTTCCACCTTAAGATTCCCAAAATATTTGATGGTAGTTCCTTTACCAACAATAATATGGAAAACTGAGTGTCACAAAACACATTAAAAAGAATTCTTTTTCAGAAAGTTTTGCCACATCTAAGAGAACCTACTTCATTTTGAAGTCTTCAGCAGCCAGTTTGGCGTTGTCAATTTTCAGGACACATCGCGCATTTTGCAGCTGAGCATCCTTAATCTGGAAAATACGTGAGAGAGAAGAACACTTTTAACTGGATAGGAGTTTTTACAAAGACCGAGTTCATCCTCAGATACAACCACTCTTAGGTCAAAAATGATGTTCATTTCAAGAATTTCCACATGAAAATAGAATAATGACATGGTATTTAACGTAATAGGGTTGTAAAATGCAACTCTAGACCCCAGGGTTTGATCTACTTTCTTGTGATTTTGCAAAAGGAGAATTTAACTAAATTTGAGTCATCAAACTCTATTAAGTGCTTTGCCTTTGATGTTATTCCTACTTAGAACTTTCCTGTTAGCTCCTCTCACCTGGTGAACTCCCACTCCTCCCTTACACCTTGGTTTAAACGACATTGCTTGAAGGGAGCCTTGAATGATGTCCTCAAAACTGAGCTGGGTGATCCGCCTGTGCTCTCACTATCCCTCTGTGTGGTAGTTGCCTTTGTTGATACCTGTATTCTCCTAAATCACGTTATGTTCACCACCATATTCCCCAGGGCCCAGCATGGTACCCAGCACCTAGTTATTCACTAAGTGTTGCTGAATGAATGAACACTTGCTATATGATGGGAGTTGTGTTAGGCAGTGGGAATATCAGGACAGATGAGGCCTGGATCTTAAGAAGTGGTTAACTAATGGGTGATTTTTCCAAGATGCAAATAGATCAAAAATTTACTTGTAGAAGACGTTAAAATGACATGTCTCTTTCAACAGATCTGGTCCTAGAGAGGGCTGCCTTCATGTGGTGGGTCTGCCCAGCTAAATGAAACAGGTGGCTGTGCCTGTGTACTCGAGATGATCCAAAGTAGAGTCAGAAACACAAGACAGGTATCAGAGACAGGTTGGATTATTTTGAACATTTTCGGTGAGAGTCTGAGGAGGGTAGGCTGTTGGCAGGAAGGACAATTTAAATACCACTGCTTTACATGCTTATAGTTCCTGAATCCCAAAGTAACTTTCCGGTAGAGTCTCTGAATCAAATCGCACTGACGTCCAATACGACTCAAGAAAAAGAGATTTGCTGGGTAAGTAAGTAGCTTTACTCTGAAGGAATATGAATCTTAAAATAGAAATGAAAATGAAAGGACAGTTTTCTGGTTAGATAAGAACAGTAAAGCAAAATAAGTGCTCTGTGTCATATCTGAAATCTCCAATTAGGAGCCAAGTCTTCTGCTTTTATTCATGCAACTGGTAAAATGGAGAACTCCACCTTTTTTGAATGACATGGGAGCAGGTGATGATATGATTGAAATAAATGTGATCTGGGGGCAATAGAACATTTTGTTACTGTAGAAGTAGTTTCTGAACTGCTTGGTGATGATGATCATGTTATTAAACAGAGCATTTAAAAACCCAGGTACCGTTCACACCCAGACCCTTGTGCCCTGTTTCCACCCTGAATCCCTTAATTATTTAATCTATAATACAGCATCCAAATACTCATATTATAACATTTAAATAAATAAAAGGAGAAAAATCTCTGAATTGACTGGGGTTTCAAAAGTTGACGAGGACTAGGTGAAAAACTAAGAAAGATTTATCACATAAAAAATTCTTAGGTCTTTCCAGAAAAATCGTTTACTACCCGTTTAGCCCTGATGGGGTAAGCTGTTAACAAAGATACAGATTATGAGACTGGAGGATAAAATTTTCATATTTTGTATGTAGTTAGATTAAAAAATTTAAAACATATGATTTAAAGTCATCCCATAATAGAGTCAGGTACTTCAGCACTAAGGGTAGATGAAAGAACGTTTGCAGATGTAGCATTTCAGCCTAACTTGCTTTACCAAGGCCATTTGGACCCACCTAACACAAATGCCCTCTTGATCTATCATGAAGCTGAACAGTAGAGTAGAAACACAGGCAACATCCCTCACCTGGTTTTGCAGCTCTTTGATTTGATTGTAATATGCACTGTAGTCGCGGCCAGTGCTGGGCGCGTGGGTCTCATACCACTGCTTGATCTGCGCTTCCAGTTTGAAGTTGGACTGCTCCAGGGACCGCACCGTCTCTAGGTAGCTTGCCAGACGGTCATTTAGGTTCTGCATGGTCATTTTCTCATTACCAAGAAACAGGTCCCCGCCGCCGTTGAGATTGCTCGCATAACTCACCATGTGTCTGGGGTTGGAGATGCGGGTGCCGCGACCCCCGGCACCCCCATAGACGCTGGGTGCAGCCCCGAGGCGCAGCATGTCCCTTGTGCTTGGGCTGAGTGCAGAGCCCTGCAAGGAGGAACTCAGGCTTCTGTGGAAGCTTCTGCGACTAAAATCCTTGGGGGATTCTAGGACGAAGGACATGTTGCTTCAGGATGGTTGCAGCAGAGTCTGTCTAGTGGTGGGTGTTGAGCCGGCCTTTTATGGAGTCCACAGAAAAGGAACTCCTCCTCTGCTGACATGTCACATGTCACTAGGATTGGCACCACTGTCCACTTTGCCTTGCCTTTTTTTTTTTTTCCGCTTTGTACAGCAATATGTTTAATTCAATTCCAGAAATTACCACTAGAGGCATTTCTTAGAGGCTTTTCTCAGGGGTGATTTCTTTTTCAAACAGAGCTAACAAAAGGAAACAGGAAGGGGTATTCTTTTAGCCCTTGCACCTGTCTCGGCAGGCTTTTTTTTTTTGGTCCTAATGTACACACAAAGAATATTTGCAATCCTCATGTATAATTTAGGTATCTAAAAAGACAGATGTGGGCACATAATTGAAAGTCACACTGGCGATAAAGGACAATGGTTTATTTGTATTGATGAATTAGTTTTCAGAACTGCTGTTTTATGCTTTTTTCTTTTTTTTTCTTTTGCTTTCAAGTTTATGCCTGTTTAGACATCCTACTTTATCAGGCTACTAAAATGCTTTGTACAAACACAAAACCTTGAATATTTAAAAGAGGAATGAAATATTTATATATTTGGAGATGTAGGTTGGGAAAACTAATCAAATGAATTTAGGTAAGTGGTAGACTAGATGATTTTGGAGGTTTGTTTCTTCTGTTTCTAATGTTCTATGACTAGATAAGGCATTTTAATTTTTCAGTCACTGCCTGGCTTTAGGTCCTGTTACCAAGAATCTTAGAATAAAATCACATAGTGCTTTGTCCCGGGCATGGTCCCTGGAGGGTCTTTCTTTCTTGAGGAAGGTCAGCTCAACAGGTGCCAGGAGACAGACTCTGTTTTATCCATTCTGAAGCTACAGGTGCTCCCTGCGAGAGAGAATTCCCTAAAGGATTTCAGTAGCAGAAGCTTCCCCGGACCCCTGGTCTTCCATGTATGTCCCCACAATGATAGCACGGGGGGTGCCTTGAGGCTACACTCAGCTTCCAGGGTCGAGCAGGAGGCCACTGTGTGCGTGTGGACCTCCAGACACATGGGCTTCATCTCACCAGTGGGGATCTGATGGTAGGTACCCAATAAATGCTTTATTCACTTGCTTCTCTTCATTCAAACCCCCGGTGAAAATTCACACCTTCCTTGAAGCATTTAAATTGCTTCTTTAATCAAATTAATTAGAAGAGATTGGAAAAGTTACCAAAAAGTCATTCATTATCATCCTGATATTTTAATGGAATTGAGATTTGTATAGCCTTAAAGCAAGCGAGCAAGCAAACACAAACAAAAAATGAAAAACATGGAATGTGGAATTTACTTGTCTTGTTTTAGTGGCTCATTTGTTGTTGCTGTTGTTGCTCTGAAAGCCAGTCACTTAAAAATAAAAGATTTGATTCTTTAGAAACCGTGGCTTTTTACTTTCGAGTTTAAGTTTCTTCTACAAACACCTTTCCTCCAAAGTAAGATCAGATCATATTATTTTCGTCTTATAAACAGTATACTTTCAAGTAATATGTTGTGATAGATTTTATCTCAATTATATCACAAGAGTAAAAATCGAGATGTAAAGTTAAACCTACTTCGTGCATTTTATGGTACGTGTGGACAGCTCTTATATTTTTATCCATTCATGTATTCATCAGCCAATACTGAGGGCTCACACCAGTGACTGAACATGTCAAAAGCAGAAATTGCTGTTTATTAAAGTTATAAGTCACTTTGTTAACAGATGTCACACCTAAAATCTATAATAAAGAAGAACTTTTTATAAACCCATGAGCCATGTTCTTTATACATATATTCAAAAAATGAATGTGGTTGTTGGTGTTGACTAAGGGGATCGGAGGAGGTTGCTTGATTAAAGTCACTGGACAATTATACTATTTACACAAGTTTTGCAGTGAGTTAGTCTCAGCTAAGGGTTTTATATGCTAACACATGTGATCAAGGTGTGTACAAGCATTATTTAAGTCAACAGTTAGCTTTGTAACTGGAAAGGAAGATAAATGTAGTTGTTAAACACGATAATTTTTATTCTCTTTTTTAGCACATTTCTTCTTTATGGCTGGATCTAGTCATGTTTAAGTGAAAGAGTTAAAATCCCATTTTTAATTTTTCGGAGATATAACTTTGTCTACATGTTATCCTACTGATTTTTGGCTAGATTTTGTAGGCTTTTGAGGTTTTAAATTTAAAATAAAATATGATACAATGGGGCTATGATTATGAGGCATAGTCATCCAATCTACTAATTTGCTGAGGCAGAAAAATTCCTCTTGGAAAAGCTTCCCCCTGTTTATGTAAGGGAAGGAGAATTTGCCAGCTCCTCTATGCAATTTTATCCTTTGGTCAGGTTATTCCGTCTTATAATATGACCACAAGAAATCAAGCTAGTATTTCCCAGCAATTCATTTTTCTGAATTATACCTGAGGATTGAATAAACATCCTTTGTTGACCCTTGTTCATATACAAAGTCACTAATTTAGGGCCCCTGATACTTCAGGCTGTTGGAGGACTGCATCTGTAAATAAATACTTATTAGATCCCAACTTCCTTGTTTTAACAGGTGGTGCATTTTGACCTCGAGGACAGACTCTATGGAGGGCGTTAATGATTAATATTAAGCAGGGCCAGTAGTTGGGGAGTTATTATAAGTACTGTAGTTTTCAAAGGACTTTCAACTTTTTTTCCTTTTTTTCCATCACAGGCAAGAGATTGCAGCTTGGATATGATAGACTAGAGTCTGTAATCTCTGGAGTGATTGTCTTCTTCAGACAGGGAGAAAGAAGGTGTAAGTATAGATGAAGGAAGTTTGGCCATGAGTTATTTGCTGAAGCTGGGGAATGAGTACAAGGAGGTTGATACAGTAAACTTTCACTACTGTATTTTGCATAGTTAATCAGGCATGTTTAGGTTTTCGTTTCTACTTAATTTGGTAGTTTTCAGCTGTGCTTCAATGAGTTAGTGGATTTGTTGTCTCATGGTGGCTATGGAATTATTGGAGGGAGAATATAAATATAAAGTGTTTTTAGAAAATAAAAGATAAACTTGAAAATTGGAGCAAGTACCAGGAAGATTTGAAAAATAAGCTAGAAGAAATAAATAATGTAATTAAAATTAAAAGTTCAGTGGATGGGTCCACCAACAGATTAAGCAAGGCCAAATAGAGAATATATTGAACAAAAAGATAGCTCTAAGGAAATTATTCAGAATGCAGCTAAGTGACAAAGGGGGAGCCAAGAGGCATGAAGGCTGGAGTTAGAAAGTCTAATTATGTCTAATCAGAGTTCCAGAGGTATACGAGAGAGAATAAGAAAAACATTCAACAAGATAAAAATTGAGACTTTTCTAGAATTGTTTAAAGAAACAAGTTCTCCATTAAGAAGACCTAATGAATTCCAGGAAAAATGAATAAAAATAAATCACAACTACACACATCAGAGCAGAAAACCAAATAATAAAGAGAGGATCTTACAGGCGGGTAGGGAGAAAAAGCTCACCAGCAAAGGAGTGGTGATTGGACGATGACTAACTCCTGGAGAGCGACAGTGGACAATGGGAACGGAACATTATCTTCAGCGTGCTGGGGGAAGTACTGCCATTCTGAAATTTTCCTACTCAGTGACATTATCTTTGAGGGAGTGTAAAATAAAGACATTTTCAGGATAACAGAAACTGAGTTTACCATCAGCTTCTAGATTTTCACTAAAAGCGATCTGAAAGAATGTATTTTAGCAGAAGGAAGGTGATTTCAGTTGGAAGTTCTTTTTTTTTTTTTTTTAATTCAGGATATCATGGGGGCACAAACATTTTGGTTACATGAAATGTGGTTGCCTCGCCCAAGCTTACATGGTAGTAATACTCACTGGGTGCCGGTCAGTTGGAAGTTCTGAGATGTAAAATGGGTTGATGAAGAAATAGAGTGCTACATATGTGGCCAAATCTAAATGAATATTGGCTATAAACAGGGGCCCACTAGGACAGGGTTTGGGGAGGGGTCATGGCAAAGGGCTACGTGACGTGTTCATTTGTGGTCACGCTGAGTTTTTGGATGGAACCTGTGTTGGACCCCAGTGGAGAACGCCTGTATGAATAAGACTGTTGAATTTTCTGATCTGGAGACCAGGCTGGGAGTGCATAATAAAGTATATAGGAAAGATTTCCTCCAGTCTTGCTGATTCTCACATTTATTCCTCATATATAAATTATTACACCATAATTCTAGTTCACTCTGTCTTCCAAAACTCTGGAGTCAAATCTCTGCACAGACAGACCACAAGTTCCCGGGAGAAGCCATGTTGCATAGACCTCGTTGCTGCCTGGAGTTTTTCTCTTTCTCTAGACTGCTGCATTGTCACGTTATTGAGCATTTTGTTCATTGTGATAACCTAAAAATGTAGTGTTTATGGTGCTTTAGTTCAATTTTTGAAGACTACATAAAATATTGCATAGCTATAGGCTAAAATGTTGGTGAAATATTATCATTTAGCTAAGTGATAATAACTAGTTAACATTGAACTTTTTTGGACTATATTTTAAGGGAAGAAATGATCAGTGATTCGGTTTTATGATGTACTTTTATGTTATTTAAACAACCCAAACTTATTATTTTTGAAAACAAATAAGCAAGAGGCAAGTCATCCTGTTTTTATTCTTCATGATACTTTTTTTTAAACACAGAGAACTATATGGCTCTCAAATCTGGAAGACCTTGAAATCATGTAGGCCATCCTTATGTTACAAATGAGAGAGCTGAGGCGTACCTGGGCTAATGACTTGCCTATTGCAACAATATAAATATAGAGAGTTGAGATTAAGCAACATAATATTTGCTCTCTAAATTGATTTTCAGTATGTTTGCATGAGCGAGGAAAACTGTCTTGCAAACAAACACCACCTTGATATATAAACAAAACTCTCGTCAATTGAATTACTGCTTGAAAGCTAATATAAGGTCTATGCTCAACACGTTCTAGTTTCCACCCTGGGGCTAGAGACCTACTCTTTCAATATGTTCCTTCATTTGCTCCTAATGGCACAAAATTGAAATAGACGCTCTAAGATATGGCAGTGATCATTGGCTCCAGAATACTAGAGCAAGGCACAATGTATACAGTTACATCAAACTAGATGAAGAGATGTATTATTAATTAGTTTTTTAGAACACAAATGGCAGATGTGTTCACATTTTAGCTCAGTAGGGTGTCATGTCATTACTTTTTTTTTTATATTTCAGCATATTATGGGGGTACAGATGTTTAGGTTACGAATGTTGCCCTTGCCTCTCCCTCCCCCCCCTAAGTCCGAGTTTCAAATATGTCCATCCTTTGGGTGGTGCGCATTGCACTCGTTGTGTATGTCATTACTTTTTAATGTGCATACATTTAAGTAAAAAAAACCCACACAAGCTATACAAAACATCATATTGATAAAAAGAGAAGCTTCATATTGAAAGTTTGCAGGGTAACAGGATGGAGCTTGAAATGAGGATGAGAGAGAGAGAGAGAGAGAGAGAGAGAGAGAGAGAGAGAAAGAGAGAGAGAGCAGGCTTTTCTTAATATCTAATTTTTGAAGGAAGAGTTGTAAACAGGTTTTTGGAAAACTGTCTATAAAGGTTAACATCTTCTGAACTGGGCAATTGGCAAAAGGTAAAATAAAGTTTCGGCAATTGTTTATTTCTTTTCTTTTCTTTTTTTTTTTTTTAGAGGCAGGGTCTTGCTCTGTCACCCAGGCTGGAGTACAGTGGCGTCATCATAGCTCACTGCAGCTTTGAACTTCTGGGCTCAAGTGATCCTCCTGCCTCAGCCTCCCAAATTGCTGGAATTACAGGCAGGAGCTGCGACACCGAGCCAACAATTGATTTTTTAAGAAGAAAAATATCCAGGTAAATTAATCACATTATTTATTCTTTTTTTCTGTTTTTTGAGAAAGTGTCTCACTCTGTCACCCAGGCTAGAGTGCCATGGCATCAGCCTAGCTCACTGCAACCTCAAACTCCTGGGTTCAAGCAATCCTCCTGCCTCAGCCCCCGAAGTAGTTGGGCCTATAGGCGAGCACAACCACGCCTGGCTAATTTTTCTATTTTTAGTAGAGACAGGGTCTCAACTCTTTTTCAGGCTGGTTTCTAACTCCGGAGCTCAAGTGATCCCGCCTCCTCGGCCTCCCAGAGTGCTCGGATTACAGGTGTGAGCCACCACACCGGCCTCACGTTATTTATTCTTCCACGAGTGTTTGTGGAGTGCTTCCTGGGTGGTCAGACGCAGCTTGGAGGATCGTGGTCTGGCACAGGAGACGCCGACATGGGCACATATAAAAGGAGGAAGCCTGAGTCCTCAGAAGATACTGTGAAAAATCAGAGAACGTGAAGTCTTTCAGCCAAAGAAACCAGGCAAGGCTTTGCGGAGGGCCAGCGACCAGCGTGAGATGTGAGGTATGAATAGGATTTGGAATGCTAGAGAGGCTGAGGAGGGGGCGCGGCGGGGACATACTCACCCCAGACCTTTCCGGTGGTGTGATCTGTGCCTGGCTGGGAAGCGCTGGCTCGCAGGGCATAAGGGAGTGCCCTGAGTCAGGACAAGGAGCAGAGGGGGCTGGAAAGGAAACAGTGAGTGGAGAAGGGAGGAAACGAGGCCCAAAAGGTCCCATTCATTAAATCTCTTCATGTCTTAACAACTCCGAAGCAGGCAGAGTACTCCCAATAAAGATCGGCACCATTTTAATGTGGGTAAGTAAGAAAGATGATGTGAGAACAGAACATTGAGACCGAGGGGGACCCTGCAGGTCAAGAAGTGGGTGAGTCCATCTGCAGGCTCAGGGCTCCAGGTCACAAGCAGCAACCCCTCTGTGGGGACCCCCTGCCCCCCATTTTACCTGATTTTAAAAAGTGAAAGCAGAGAACCGGCAGCATGAGAACCAGACTCCCCAGTGACAATAACTGTTGCAGAGAGTACTCCTACTTGCTGTTTGGGGTTTTATTCCTGTGATATGTTTCCTGGTTTTATAAATCAGGGGACTTTATACCTTTCTGGGGACTTACTAGGTGTCAGTGGAGACTTGGTTTATTCATTTTTTTTTTTTTTAAAGAATGAGTTGTTACCATTTGACTCTCACAACGCAACTCACAGTTTTGACGCCTCACGTTCCACAAAGGTCTTGTTTGGTGTTTTCTACTTTTTTTTTTTTTTTAAGCAATGAAAAGGTAGAAAAGCCTGGAACAATTTCTTATGTGTTTGACACACGTGTTGAGGATTATTAATTAATTGCTGCCCAAGGCCAAATATAATAGGATTTTATGGCCAAGTCTTATGTTGCTAGAGTGGACAGGTTGGTAGCTACATACACTTTTTCAAAATAAATGCATTTCTGTGAAATGAGCTGTCAGGAGGACCAAGGGTTGGAAGCCTGGAGTAATTAAAGAACAATATATTGGTTCTGAGAAACTGACAAAAACATTGACACACGATATTTCTGGGCAATTTGATCTTTACCAATAATTCATTTTATTCCTGACTACAGGACTTATTTTGTTCCTAAGTCATTTGAGGCTTTGTTAAAGATTTATCCGGTGACTTTTTAAGAGCACAATGTTTACTGCAGTGTGTGTTCATTCGCTATTTATGTTTATTGGACATAACAAGTACGACATTCGACCGAATTCAGGGTTTTAATCTCTGGTTCACACCCTTTCCCCCTCCCCTCGATAACGCTAACATTGTGCTTTAACATTGTTAAAACCGAAAAACTATACTGCAAATTTGACCCTAGAAGCAATTATCAATTAATGAAAGATTAAAAATGGAAACCAGCTATTCTGGCTTGTCAAACTCTTGTATTTAAATGATGGTCCTTAATCTTATTTTTTATGGTTATGGTCATTTTGTCTCTGTCATTTGCATCTTAATAGTTCAGAAATTTTATCCAACATTTTAAAACAGAGAAATGTGAATGAAATCTCTTTTGGTAGAAGTACAAGAAATCTTTCCAAGATTGTATTCTTTATGGTTCTATCAAAATGGACTTTGCAAGTAATTTGTTATTTCAAAGCTTTGGAGTTTTGAAATTGTACTGAAATATTTATATAGAGAGGTGGTAATCCCAAAGTAAAACCATTGCTATAAAACCTTCCTTTTGGGATGAACCATCTCTTCTGAGGAGGAAAGAATAAAGTCAATTAGAAAAAAAAAAAAGACTTCAAACCTGATCCTGACTCAAAAATTTTAAATCTTTCAACAATCATTCCAAAACGTGTGCCTTGTGCCTTTGTTATAAAACAATTCATTGGTAATTGATTTTGGATTATTTTTCTATTTTTTCCTTGTGAGTGTATTTGCCCAGGGTATTAAGAACTGCAATACACCATATGTGTACACACACACATATACATAGACGAGTGGTTACAACATTCTGGTATAAAGGATGCATCAGATCTACATGTTCCTTGATTTAGACAAAAATAGGTTGATGACTTTTCTATTTTTTAATTTATTGAGAAATACTATATATGTACATTTAAAAGCAGACTAGGGAAAAATATTAAAGAATGTCTCTCTTGGTGTGGACATGACTCAAACCGTCCCACTTCGCATTTGCCTCTTTGCTGCACTGACGGTTCTGAACATTCTGTTAGTAAATGTGGACACCCAGGATGGAAAGCACAGACTTTAGAGATCTGAATTTGAATCCTGTCTCTGCTACTTCTTGCTGTGTGAACTTGGGCAAGGGTCATAACCTCTCTGAACTCACTTTCCTCCTATAAAAAGTGGGGGATGGTACTAATGCCCAGCATAGTATCTTGTGAGGATTAAATGCAATGCCATGTTTGAAAGGCATAGCACAATACCTGATATGTAGTCAGCACCTAGTGAGTTGTAGCTCTAGTGGCTGCCATGGTTGTTGTACAGGTACGGTCATCCTAAACGTGGTGATGGCGGCAAGACAAGGGCGGCTACCATTTACCCTTCCATTTGCACTGGGCCAGTGGCACTGTGCCATTGGTGCTCATTGCGCCCATGTGACCCAGAAGTACCATAAGTGGGAGGAGCTATGAAAGATTCACATAAAACATCCACATATCAGATATCACTGCATCACTTACATAATAGACTCTATGCTGGGCACTGAGGACAGCAAGATGCATAAGACCAGGTCCCGTCCTCCTGCCTACTCCACCCCGTGTGTGCGTTGGGGTGGTAAGACCTTGACAGATGAACTCAGCTATCAGGTTGTCCCCTCCCTCGATGAAGTCCAGGGCTGGTCCTGCCCCAGGGAGTTTATGATCAAATGGAGAAGACGGATAAGTAAGGCTCCAACTCACCTCCTAGAACAGTGCTGTCCAACAGTGATCCACACATGTAATTTTAAATTTTCTATTAGCCAGTTTAAAAAAGTAAAAAGATACAGATGAAATTAATTTTAATATTTTGTTTAACTCAATATAGCCAAAATATAGAATCAATATAAATTTCTTAATGGGGTATTTTTTATTTTTTGGACTATGTCTTCAAAATTTGGTGTGCATTTTATGCTCTCAGCACAACTTCATTCGGAAAAGCCACATTTCAAGTGTTTAATAGGTCCCTGTGGTTAGTGTCTACCTTAAATGACAGGGCAGTTGCAGAGCTCTGCTACTCGAAGTGTGGTCCTTGGCCTTGTGGCCTCACCATGTAAGTGTGCCCTGGGTCCCGTCCATGCCTCCTGAATCAGAATCAGCCTTTTAACACCATCCATGGTGAGTTTCCAAAGTTTGAGAAGGGCTTGGAGAACTTCTTTGAGGAGACTACACACCCGCCTCTCTGGTCATATTTGTGCAGTACGTTTCCTTGTTATAGATCTGGTAAACCACCTTATCATAGTCAGACCAAAAGCAGAATTCAATTTGGCCCTTGTTGAAATCCATGGCATCTGGTTAAGTTTTTCTTAATTGGAAGGTTGAGCTATTTAGCAAACAATGAAGGAAAGGCACGACAGAGAGGAGACAGGAATGTTTTCATTCAAACACATCATGAATGACACCGCCATTCTCATGGCAGCTTTTCTTTTTCTGACATATGTTTCAAAAAGGAGAAAGAAGGGAAGAAGGGAAGAGAGTGAGAGTTTCCAAATTCATGGGCTTTTCATTGTGTCAGAGTCTCTCGCCTAGGGTCGGCTGCATGGGCTTCATGGGCCTTCAGAAGGGCCTGGCACGTGGATTCATGCTCTGCTGTCACGGTGTTCAAATTCTTAACGATTTTTGAACAGGAGGTCCTGCGTTTCCACTTTGCACTGGGCCCTGCAAATTATGTAGGACTAAACGCGTACTTAGTATTCACCTGCAGGTACAATAGAATCCGTGGGTTAGGTAGGTTTTACGAGGAACTAATTTTTCCTTTCACTTTCCCATCACCACAATCTCTTTATAGCTTAAGAAATAAAAAAAAGGAGATAACACAGACCTTTGGGAGAATTGAGCTCGATAATGCATTAGATAATGACGTTGCGAAGCAGGATGTCATTGGAAGAATAAATGCTGTAACTAGGTAACAAAATACAGGGCACAGGGCAAAGAGTAAGTTTCTCAATCGACATGTATATACAGCTCCACCCTCCAGCCATCTCTGCGGGTTCGCGATTATCTACACTGTTTGAACAGAGTTCAGGTACCTCTGGGCAGTGCCAACGAGTCAGCTGGGCCCATTCATATTCGGAGTTTTATATGGGTGAAAGTTAAAAAGTTGACTTGTTTCCAGTTTGTCAGAATTGTTAACAAAGAGTAAAAGTATATTTGCAAGTTGACTCATGAGGAAAAAAAAGGATATTAGTAGTTTTAGTGCTCAGACCTGAATGAAGTGCTGTGAACCTACTCAAAATTTTGACACTTAAGAAAGTCATTTTATTTCAATACGAATCTACTTGGTATGATTTGTAATGTCTTCAACTGAGAGCTTGGTCTATGGACCAGCAACATTGGCATCTCCTGGGAGCCAGAAATGTAGCTCTGGGACCCCCTCCCACCCCGACCTTCTGAATAAGTATCTGCAGTTTAACAAGATCCACAGGTGATTTGTGGCGTATTAAAGTTAGAGATGGGACATAATCCTGTGCTCAACAGCTGGTTGTCTTGGCGGTGCTGGGGAGGAAGCAGGAGGGAAATTGAACCTGTTCACAGGTGGGTCAACTTAGTGCCTGAGCCCTCTTGAAGAGTTATGGGAATGCAGGTGTTCTCCACGCGTGGTACCTAAACCGCAGCAGCAGCAGCACCCTGGAGCTTGTTATTTAATACACCTGCAAATTCCCAGAGCTCACCTCTGATCCTCTAGATCAGAAACTCTAGGGATGGGGCCCAGCAATCTGTGGCTGCGTCTTAACAAGTCTTCCAGGTGATTCTGATGCCTGGCAAAGCTTGAGGACCACTGCTGTAAAGGGTCAGTAGTGGCAGTGCAGGAAGGTGTTCGAATCGCTGGTGCATTTTAGTTTTTGTTGCTTTATCTTGTCAACTGGAGCCCAATGTTCAATCCCATGTTTTATAAGGCAATAATTCTAACTTTGAAAGAAGTCATGATGTTCTGACTGATTTGAGATTTATTTTTAGTTTTGAGGGAGATTTGAATGTGAAAGGGGATAGAAAGAAACTAAATGATTGAAAAAAATAAAGTATATGAGATGACCAGGGATTTATTAATCCACGAAAGTGAAAAGTGAAAGAAAAAGCATGCAAGCTAGACTTTGGGCTGTAAATGGTGATAACGGCTCACCTGGGACAGGAAGAAGTCGTTTCTCTCTTGCCTCAAAGTGGCCAGTGAGGCCACGTGTCTTTCATTCAGAACTGCTCCTGAGTCTGTCAGTATTACAATGGGTCAGATTCTGTGATAGACAGTTGGGTTCAGAATTCACCAAGACACAGTCCATCATGCCAAGGAGGCTGCAGCCTAGTTGGAGAAATCGGTGATTGACAAATCAGGAATTATGAATCAGTATGAATGTTAATGAAAAGATTTGGGGATAGAGAGGAGGGATCCCCAAGTGAAGCTGGATGAAAGAGAGTCATTGAAGGTTTCCTGAAGGTGTCACCAGCTGGAGCAGAGTTCAAGGGAGAGCCCCAGCTGTGTGACCGGACAGGGCTTGGGGCTTGGGGCTGGCCAGTGCATCTGAGAGTGCGGTGCTGAGTCACTTGTGGGTAAGCACCGCCCATAAATCTGAGAATTCATTCATTCATTCCACAAATGCTTACTCAGGACTTGCCATGAGCCTGGCGCTGCTCTAGGCCATAGGGCTACTTCAGTGAGCAAAACAGACAACAATTCCTGCTCATGAGGCTTCGTGCTAGCAGAGGGATTTAGACTACAAAATGTAAATATATGTATTATGTCAATATATAAAATGTAAATTATAAGATAATGTGATATAATCATACCAGAAAGGTAGAGAAATAGCAACTGGAGATGTGGGGTGGTATAAGAATACTATATTGCCATCTTCCACAACAGGAATTTAGGTCTTTATTATCTTAAATTGATGAATCAAAGAATAGCAGTAGAAGCATATTCTTTAGAAATATGCAGGTTTATACTAGAAGAAATAGTTCAAAAGATATTGGAGAGGAAGATCCAGGAGTGGGGAGACGAGAGACTGCTATTTTTTAGTGTGAGCCTTGTATTTAACGTTCCATTCATTCATTCATTCACTCATTCATTCATTCACAAATATGTGTAAATGTAAGTGTGCGGCAGGTGCTATTGTAGGCACTGGGGTACAGTACTGAAGAGACACAACAGTTTCTGTCCTGGTGGGACTTAGTTCGAGCGCAGGGAGCCAGAAGTGAAGAGCATGCATCAGAGGATAGGAAAGGAGAGCTGGGGAGGCGCCCTTGTATACCGAGTGATGAGGATGGGCCTCACCGTGAGTGATATTTGAATGGAAAACAGGAAGGAAAGAGCCGTATGGCAGTCTAGGGGCAAAGGTCTGGGGCGTGAGTGTGGATGCGGCAGCGGGGCCCAGGGCTGGTGCCAAGGGACGGAGGAGAGTGGTCAGTAAAGGAGCCATTAGTGCGGAGGTAAACAGCCGGGGGTGCGGACTTGGTTGTCCTGCGAGGCTCTGGCTTTTACTCTGTGTGAGGTAGGAAGTCACTGACCTTTGTCCATGGAGCAATTCCCCACATCTTTAAAAAGAGACATATAGACCACACATTATAAATACTGATTTTAAATGAACAGAATAGATCATACACCACTTTTAAATATATCTTTTTCTTTTCATCATTAAGAGTAGAGAGTAGTATCAGTGGCAAAACACACACACAGAATGCAAAGAAATTGAAATAAAAGCTAAAGGACAAACTAGTCATGATTCAGAGTGAGACCCCCTAACACTCCCGAATGGGTGTCAGGAGCTCGGGACTCAGAACCCAGGCAGGGTCTGAGTAGCTGGGTTGCTCTCTGTTCATGCATCCACACGATCCAATTGTTGGGAGTTCTGAGAGCCTGGAATCGTCCTGCTACAAAATGAGCAGGTCTGTTATCCCCTGGAGGGTTCAGAGTCTGGGTGGAGAGACTCGCCGAGGGCTTGCGGCGCGCATGAATGGGAACACCCAGCTAAAGTGGAGGCCGCAGAGACCAGAAGAGACATGAGTTATTGTGCAGCAGACACCATCTGGCAGACGTGGTGTTCTTATCACTGGAGATTTTTATTTGGTACTGAAATAGCTTTCACAATCCTTAGTAGAAATGCCTTCCAAGCCTTATACCCTTATTTCGTGAGCACCAAACAATTTTCTGATATCGAATTTAGTTTTCAGGCATATTGATCCCGAGACAAAGGTGCATTGGATAATAGTAAAACAACAACAATAACAACACAACTTCCATTGTAAATGAAGGGGAGTCTCTTGTTCACTGGATTGATAAGGCTCCATTCTCTAAGCTCCTGAGCAACCTTGAGTGGACTGATAGAATCAAATTTCTGAACCTTGAAGTTGGAGGACTTGACCTTTGCCAACAACTATGTGTTGAACAAGTAAGCATCTATGGTGCAGTGCTCTAGAAGGTTCATCTGGAAGTATTCTGTCCATCTTACCCATTGTACAAGTGTAGCACCCACAGCCACGTAAGGAAACGCAGCACGGTAGTATCCAGTAGTGTACCCCATGAAACGGGCTATCTGAAGAATGGGCTAAAATATCCAGAGCTTCAATAAAGGGCTGGCTCTAAGGGGACCTTAGAAGATCCAGCATCTAACGTAGTAAACGCATAGTTGATGGTTATTAAGTGAATGAATGAATGAATAGGAGGAGTCCAATATCTGTTTCAAAGAGGAAAAAATTTCTCTGTATTTTTAATTCCTCCTGTTTTTATGATGTCTACTACCAATTAAAATGTGTCTTGCCATGTTCTTTAATTTAAAGAAGAAATGTGATTGCATGTTTCTGTAGGTAAATGAACATAAAAGAATCATTCATGTCAGCTTTGTTCAGGGAAAGAACACAGGATCTAGGGTCAAGAGACGTAGGATGACTGTTACCGTGACCTTTCAGGAAATAATGTCATTGAAGATAAAAGAAATAATTTGGGTCTTAAAGTCTTAAGAATCCGTGTTATGACTTTTAAAATAGTATTTATTTAGCTCTTGCTCCCTCTGCTGGGTGACTGGCTTTCTGATTTGCTCTTGTATTGGATATATTGTGTAGCTGCTGGGGCTCCTCCCTCCCTCCCTTCCTCCCTCCCTCCCTTCCTTCCTTCCTTCCTTCCTCCCTCCCTCCCTTCCTTTCCTCCCTCCCTCCCTCCCTTCCTTCCTTCCTTCCTCCCTTCCTTCCTTCCTTCCTTCCTCCCTCCCTCCCTCCCTCCCTTCCTTCCTTCCTCCCTCCCTCCCTCCCTCCCTCCCTTCCTTCCTTCCTTCCTTCCTTCCTTCCTTCCTTCCTTCCTTCCTTCCTTCCTCCCTCCCTTCCTTCCTTCCTTCCTCCCTTCCTTCCTTCTTCCCTTCCTTCCTTCCTTCCTTCCTTCCTTCCTTTCTTCCTTCTTTCCTTCCTTCCTTCCTTCCTTCCTTCCTTC